>AWUE01013477.1:0-15403 GCA_001974825.2 Corchorus olitorius
ATCAAGACAATATGACAATAAAGCCCTAATTCCCTTATATTCCACAAATGCAAGAGGCAAGTTGTGCATTACAATTGCAGCAATAGCCAATTCACACAGCTTAAGAGGATCAAACTTGCTAGACCTAACAGTTATAGACTTATCCTTAGCATCAATAATCATTTGACCCACATCCTTTGTATCTCTCTTAACACAATTAAGAACAATGGCGCTTCGAATTACCAGTGCCATACCTGCTGTCATATTTTTGCATCTTGCCACACCACTTGCACTTTGCTAATGGTTTACCATCGGGTGCCTTCTCCTTTGTCTCTTGAAAGACACTCCAAACATTTGACGTTCTCCTCCTCTTGCGTTGGCTACTAGAACCGCCTTTCGACTTCCTCAACTTCATCACCATCATCATCATGTATCATTAAAGGTTCTGCTTTAAGTGGGGTGTTCATTGACTCTAAATTAATATTAATATTTTCAGATTCCATCTACAAAAAAAAAAAAAACAACAACAACAACATTTTGATCATCAAAACAACAACATTTTGAACATCAAAACAGCAACATCTTGAACAGAAAAACAACATCTTCAACAGAAAAACAGTAACATTTTCAACAGAAAAAACAGCAGCAATTTCAGGGGATCTTCAGTTCAACATACCAAAATAAACTTTAAACATATGATTAACAAAGTCTAGAAAGACCACTCAAAAATAAAAAAAAGTCTAGAACGAAAGATAGTTTTGAGTACCCTTTTGCAAATTAAATGAACTCTACCAATATAAGCAACTACTGTAAATTTGACAGTTAAACTATGCAGAATAATGGTCAATTGAACAGACAGAGACAATGGAACATTCTCCATTCAGTGTCAATATCACTTCCAACGTTATAATTAGCTAAAGTTAAAGACTTTATTAGAACAACTTTGTTGACTACCATGACTGTGTGTGTCCAACTGCTTTCTTGACTAATTAGTAATTACTCAGGTGAATGCTTTTATTTTTATTTATTTATTTTTTGGCTAATTGTCCTATCTAAGACTAGAAAATGCTTGAATTTATTGGCATTACTATAATATACAACAATCTTCCAAGTTAGTAATTGTAATATAGCAAAAAGCTCACAATTAATAGTTTCCACCTTTGTAAATTAATGTGTATACATTAATCAGTTAGTTGCGGATGGTGTATCAATCTTCCACTATATATTATATATCATATATGCATGCATGTGCATGGTGGTTTAACCAACAAAAACTTCACAACAGATGATGCCTTGCGCACTTTTAAGCTTTTTAATGAGCACAATATACAATATATACTACTTATAATAACTTCATCTACACATAATTAAACTGATCTACACTTTAATTATAAGGTTCATTTCGTTTTGGGTTTTCCTTTATAAAATTTTATATGCTTCCCAAAGTTGCAATTTCCAAGAGAAAGCAGCAATTAATTACCTTCTTTGATAAGAAAAAGACAATCCACATGGGAGCCAAACAATACATACTTCTACATCTACATATAAAAAGGGTATATCCAATTTCTATATGATGATTCAATGTACTTTTTGATAAACAAACAGATATACTGACACAGATTATACCCCTATCCAAGTCAACATGACACCATTTCAAAAGATAAGAGTTCCCATCCCCTAATTAAAGCATCTTTTTGAATATTATTAGTAATAAAACTTGATTTCTTCTTGAACCTGACCCGATCAAAGCCACCAGAGAATAATATGAACAATAAAGCATAGTAAAAGGAAAAGAAAAGGGGAAAGGGAAAACATAACGGGACATACCCAATTGGAAAGTAGCCAAATTAGACAGTGACCGAGTCTGTAATCTATGCTTTGCTTTTTAACTTAACCAACAAAGATTCAAAAACAAACAGTGGTCTAGTATGTTGAAGCAAACCAAAGCCGAAGTTTCTGACAAACCCAAAATGTAAGTTTTTTTTTAAATCCAAAAGAAATCGTATACGAACCTAAAGACCCCGCAAGAACTTGGTTGAAACTGAAATTGAAACTCAGAGGCTCAGTATTCTCCTTCTAACCGTCTGAGAAGAAAAGAAAGGGATGGAAGAAAACCATATTTCAATCGGATGCCAAAGGAAGAAGAAAAGAAGAAAAAAAGACAATGGGAAATGAAGAATAAAAGAAAAGCCAACCTTGATCGATAGAGGCGTCGTGGAGGCGGAGGACGAAGGCGGAGAGGCGCGATCTGAGGGTTGAAGGAAGCCGGAACTCGAAACTCAAAAGGGGGAAAGAAGAAAAGAAAAATTAGGGTTGGGGGCGGTGAAGACTGAAGACGTGAAAGTGAAATGAGAAAAATTGAGAATTATGGCCAAAAAAAAAATTAGGTGTTGGGTATATCAAAATCAGAAACGTGTTGGGTATATAGAAAAAATGGCTAAATTTAATTAATTTGGTTTGGGCTTTCGGCTTTGGGCTTTGGGTTGGGTATTTGGGTTGGGTATATCATAATTCAGAATATAGATTTTTATGCGTGTCTAACGTGTTTAACGTGTCGTTTATCGGGTCATCGTGTTAACACGGATATAAAACGTGTCAATCGTGTTTTAAACGTGTTAATCGTGTCAACGACACGATTATGACACGAAACACGATAATCTTAATCGTGTCCGACACGATTTCGACACGAGACACGATAAGCCAAACACGAACACGGCTAAACATGTCTCGTTCCGTGTCGTGTCGTGTCAGTATACGGATTGCCAGGTCTAGAAAAGGGTTATGTGCGCGAAAGTCTTTCTCCATGTGCAGTTCTAGTCTTGCTTGTTCCAAAGAAGGATGGAACTTGGAGAATGTGTGTTGATTGTAGGGCAATAAACAACATCACAGTTAAGTATCGCCACCCTATTCCTAGATTAGATGATATGCTTGATGTATTGCATGGTTCTTGCTTATTTTCAAAGATTGATCTTAAGAGTGGATATCATCAAATTCGCATGAAAGAGGGTGATGAATGGAAAACTGCTTTTAAAACTAAGTTAGGATGTATGAATGGTTAGTTATGCCTTTTGGATTAACTAATGCACCTAGTACTTTCATGAGGTTAATGAATCATGTTTTAAGAGCTTATATTGGAAAGTTTGTTGTTGTTTATTTTGATGATATACTTGTGTATAGCCGCAACTTAGAGGAACATATTGAGCATTTGAGATGTGTTTTAGATGTACTTAGGGTTGAGAAGTTGTATGCTAACCTTAAGAAGTGCACCTTTTGCACAAACAAGCTTGTTTTTCTTGGTTTTGTGGTTTCTGCGCAAGGTGTACATGTTGATGAGGAGAAGATCAAAGCCATCAAAGATTGGCCAACACCCACCAACGTTGGTCAAGTGAGATCCTTCCATGGCTTAGCTGGGTTCTATAGGAGGTTTGTTAAGGACTTTAGCACCTTAGCCGCTCCTATTACTAGTGTGATGATGAAGAATGCACCATTCAAGTGGGGAAAAGAGCAACAAGAAGCATTTGAGACTTTGAAGGACAAACTAACTAATGCTCCTTTGCTTGTTTTACCTAACATTAACAATACTTTTGAGATTGAATGTGATGCTTCTGGTGTAGGTATTGGCACAGTTCTTATGCAAGGAGGGAAACCCGTGGCATACTTTAGTGAGAAGTTGAATGGGGCTGCGTTGAACTACCTTACATATGATAAGGAGTTGTATGCTCTTGTTAGGGCATTACAAACATGGCAGCATTATTTGTGGCCTAAGGAGTTTGTGATTCACACGGATCATGAGAGCTTACTTAAAGGGCCAACAAAAGCTGAATAAGAGGCATGCTAAGTGGATTGAGTTCATTGAGAGCTTTCCATATGTGGTGCACTACAAGAAAGGTAAAGAGAATGTTGTAGGCGATGCTTTATCAAGGAGGTATGTTTTACTTTCCATGCTTTATTCTAAGTTTCTTGGATTTGAGTTTATTAAGGAATTATATGCTAGTGATGCTTACTTTAGTGATGTGTTTAAAACATGTGAAAATTCTGGATTTGGAAAGTATTATAAGCATGATGGATTTTTGTTTAAAGAATCTAGATTGTTGATTGAGCCAAAAACAACCCTATTTTTATGGCTATTTTACTATGTTTTTGGATCTATTTATGCTTAATTTTATGCTATTTTGATGATATTTGTGTTTTAAGTTCTTAAGTGATGTGAAATTGAGAAATTGTTATTTTTCACTTCTTTTGGAGCTATTTTGATGACTTTTTACACAGATTTTAGCAAAGCAATTTTGAGTATAGATTTGAAGATTCGAAGTTCGTGTTTGAAGACTTATTGAAGACTAATTTGGAGATTTGAAGACTTTGAAGAATTATTTCAAGGAGCAAGGATTGAAGATTGGAGCTTTAATTGAAGACAAGCCATGGATAAGTTCTCATGCTTTGGTATTTATGGATAATTTATGTGGGAAAATACTTAGCCCATATAAAATATTAATTGGAATTAAAATCTCAGTTAATGACTCCTAAATCCAAGGAAATATCCAAATCCCGTAGATTCTCGATTCTACTAACAGGATTAGGATTCAGGCGCAGTTTCGGTAGAAAAATCATAACTTTCTGCTCAGACCTCCGATTGAAGCCCATGAGTACTTGTTGGAAAGCTGACTCTGAGATCTACAACTTTCTTTTGAAGTCCAATACCCAGTTCTGCCATCTTCAAGCCCAAAAATGCCGTCGAAGTTACTGCACGAATTCAACAAAAATTCAGGATCCTATTTTGACTTGGATTCTACTCTAGGATGACTTTTAATCCAACTTGGAGTCCAAGTTAGACCCTTAAACCATCCTAGACTCCTTTCCAAGTTAGGATTGGAATTCCTAGGGTTATTTCCACTATAAATAGGCACCTTAGGTCTAGGTTTTTAGAACATATATACACACAAGTAGATCTAGAAATTGTATTGAAGATTTGGAGGACAAAAAGCCTCTGTGCCGCCGCCCCCCTCTTCTTCCATCCATAAGATAAGTTTTTCTTCTTATTCTTTGGATGCTCACTCAATTCATGAGTGAGTAATCCTTTTCTTAACTCCATTGTAGAATTTAATTGATCTCTTGACATATATATTGGTGAGATTTTGTGCTTATATATGATAATTGTTAGAGTATTCCTTTGATCTCTGTTTTAATTCTATGTTCCTTGTTTTGATGGATTGAGCCGGCACTTTCATGATAAATTAAGTTAGCATTAGCTAGATCAAGTCGAGGATTGACGTTCTGGCTTGGTTGTTTGTAGCAATTGGTTGAGACGGAAGTCCCTTCCAAGGGAGATAAGGAACTTTGAGTGAGAAATTGCTCTTTGTGCTTGTATAAATTACTAGTTCTTAATGCTTTGATTCCTAACAAATCTTTAAGGCTTGACGGCTAATTGATTAGTTGGGAGAAAAAAGGGGTAATTTAAGCTTTGACGAGTAATCTTACCTAATTAAGGTGATTTAGGAATTAATTCCAACAAGCTATTCTATGATTTCATAATTATTAGATATCAATGATCCATGTTATAATTGTCAAGAGGGATATTAATTCTATGTTGGAGGTTTTTATCAATTGTTTTCTTGATTATTCACTGCTTTCTTGTTATTTGTTTTCTTTAATTTTCTTGATTGATTTTAATTACTAGTTTGATTAGGTTTAATTTCACTATTAAAATTCTCTTTAATTTGTTTAATTGTTTTAAGAAAAAGATTAATAACCTATTTCTCTGTGGGTTCGACCCCTACTTGCCCTATCTGCTTTAGTTAGGAATTTGTTGGGAATTTTATTTTTATGATTTGCTGACGACCGATCATAAATTTTGGCGCCGTTGCCGGGGAAATTGCGTTTTATTTTCTTTTTCTTTATTTTTCTATTTTAATTTGCACTTGATCTTCTTTTATTTTGTAGGAAAAATTCAATGGAGCAACCACGTTCGTTAAGGGAGCTGAATTTCAACTGTGAAGTGCCGCCCCTATGTATTGACTATCCAGCCTTGGATATGACATACAAACTGAAGCCAGGACTAATCCGTATGTTGCCGATTTTTCAAGGAGAGCCTCATGAGAACCCTCATGAGCACCTGCAAGTTTTCTTTATTAAGTGTGCTGCAATCACTGGGATGCTTAAAGAACAAGCTAAACTTCGAACTTTTCCACTCACTCTTGAAGGAAAAGCAAGGAGCTGGTTTGTGAGCTTATCATCAAAATCCATAACCTCATGGAAAGGATTGGAGACAGCATTCTTGAACAAGTATTTTCCAGAAGCGAAACGTGCAGATGTCAGAAGAAGAATCACTACTTGTCAACAATTATCTGGCGAGAAGTGGCACCAATATTGGGAGAGGTACAACAAAATTTGCGCCAGCTGCCCTTATCACAACCTGAGTGAAGCACTGCTGATTCAGAATTTCTATGATGGACTTCTCTACGAAGATCGAGTTTATATTGATTCTTCAAGTGGAGGTAGTTTTACACTCAAAACTCCTGAAGAAGCAAAGAAGCTGCTCGACACCATGACAGAAAACATCTACCAATTCAGCACGATAGATGAATACTCTACAACCAACTCATCAGAGAAAAACTCTTTTGCCGAAATAAAAGAAAAAATGGAGCATTTAGACCAAGTAGTCTCATCGTTAGCAAGCCAACAAGAGACTCTCACCAACATGTTCACACAATTTCTGCAAAAAGAATCTCAATCCAACCAAGCACCTGTTTTCCCTGCTGAACTACCACCAGTAGCTGCATCCAACATTCAAGCGTTTCAAGAAGAGGAGATTCCAGTCGAACCCAAGAAGAAGCGTTTCAAGATTTGAAGGGATGAAGAAGATGGAGACCATTTACGGTCCACCACCGTTTCCGCAAAGGACTAACATTAAACCTGAAGGTTTAGTTGAGAATGTTTTAGTGCAGATAGGAGACTTTGTTTTTCCTGCAGATTTCTATGTCCTGAAAACGAGTGAAGATGATCTTCATCTACCGCACCTACCGTTGCTGCTAGGGAGACCGTTCCTTTCAACAGCCAGCGCAAATTTTGACATGAAAGATGGAAAACTCAGCATGAAATTTGATGGTGAAGCCATTGAATTCGACATAAGTGAAGGCATGAAACTCCTGCCGAAATTCATTCCATCTGTGCAATTGATGCAATTGAAGCTTGCTCTGAACAAGTTCAGTCACTTCAATGTGAAGATGAGCTTGAACTAGTTCTTGCAAAAAGCCTGGACAAAGAAGAAATCAAAGAAGCAGAAATCCTGACGCCAGAAGATGTCACAGCAACCATCAGAGAACTGGAAACATCACTTGCTGTCGAAGAGAAAGCATTAGTTTCCTACATCAGTTTGGAGCCAACGCCAACACCTCTGCCATCCATCATTCAACCACCTGAAGTCAAGCTCAAACAACTACCTGAAGGTCTGAAATACGCTTTCCTTGGAGACAAAGAGACTCTACCCATTGTTATTTCAAGTAAATTGAATAACTTACAAGAAGAACAACTCATCAGAGTTTTGAAAGAATAGAAGGAAGCCATCGGATGGACTGTTGCTGATATCAAGGAAATAAGTCCTACTGTATGCATGCATAGGATTCGACTTGAAGATGACGCAATACCTGTTCGACAGCCACAAAGAAGACTCAACCCCAACTTAGCTGAAGTCGTCAAGGAATAAATGCTCAAATTACTTGGAGCCGGTCTCATTTATGCTATATCAGATAGTAAATGGGTCAGCCCTGTTCAAGTAGTACCTAAGAAGTCTGGATTCACCGTTGTGGAAAGCAAAGAGGGAGAGCTAGTTCCTGAAAGACTGCAAAATGGATGGAGAGTATGCATCGACTACAGAAAGCTGAACTCTGCTACAAGGAAGGACCACTTCCCATTGCCATTCATTGACCAGATGCTGGAAAGGTTAGTCTGCAAAGCCTACTATTATTTTCTGGATGGGTATTCCGGATACTTCCAGATTCCAATAGCACCTGAAGACCAAGAGAAGACCACCTTTACATGCCCTTTCGGTACGTATGCCTATACAAGAATGCCTTTTGGTTTATGCAATGCACCTGCAACTTTTCAAAGGTGTATGATGAGCATCTTTCAAGATTATGTGGGGGACAAGATGGAAGTGTTCATGGACGATTTCACTGTCTATGGAGATAACTTCAATCAATGCCTTCATAACCTAGAACTCATCTTGAAGAGGTGTGTTGAAACCAAATTGGTGTTAAATGCCGAGAAGTGCCACTTCATGGGAGAACAAGGCATCGTTCTAGGCCATGTAGTATCCAAAGAGGGGATGCAAGTCGACAATGCCAAAGTTGATGTGGTTCAGAACCTGCCATGCCCAACATGTGTCAAGGATATCCGATCATTCTTAGGCCATGCTGGATTCTACAGAAGATTCATCAAGGATTTCTCGAAGATTTCGGCACCGATGTGTAGACTACTTCAAAAAGATGTAGAGTTCGAGTTTGGAGATGACTGCAAAGAAGCCTTCGACAAATTGAAGACTGCCCTTACCACCACTCCAATCGTGAAGCCACCAGATTGGAAACTACCATTCGAAGTAATGTGTGACGCAAGTGACGTCGCCATTGGAGCTGTTCTAGGTCAGAGTAGACAAGGTACCTCATGTCATCTACTATGCTTCAAGAACTCTAGATTTTGCTCAGAAGAACTACACCACCACGGAAAAAGAAATGCTTGTCGTTGTCTTTGCTTTGGAGAAGTTTCGTTCATACATCCTGGGATCTAAGGTGATAATCTACTCCGATCATGCTGCATTGAGATATCTAATGGCAAAGAAAGATGCAAAGGCTAGGCTTATGCGATGGCTATTGCTCTTCCAAGAATTTGATATCAAAATCAAGGACAAGAAAGGAGCAGAAAACGTTGTAGCTGATCATCTAAGCATAATTGAAGGCAACAATGAAGAGACAACAATCAATGAAGCGCTACCTTTTGAAGACTTCTTCGCCGTTTCTCAACTTCCATGGTATGCAGACATTGTTAATTTCTTGGTCACTAGACGTCTACCTCCAGATCTAAGCAATGGGAAGAAATTGAAGATCATCAGTGATGCCAAGTATTATCTCTGGGATGACCCATATCTATGGAGATGTGGTTCTGATCAGGTAATGAGAAGATGCATTCCTGATAATGAAATTCAATCAGTCCTAAAGGTTTGCCATACTGACGAAAGCGGAGGTCATTTTGGACACAAGAAGACAGCAAGAAAAATCTTGGATTGCGGATTTTACTGGACAACAATCTTTCAAGATTCTTATGAATATTGTAAGACTTGTCCACGCTGCCAGAAAGTGGGGAGTATTTCGAGAAGAAATCAAATGATTCAAACTCCAGTATACATTGTTGAAGTCTTCGACGTATGGGGAATTGATTTCATGGGACCTTTCCCTCCATCAGAAAAGAAGTATTACATTCTTCTAGCCGTGGACTATGTCTCCAAATGGATTGAAGCAGCTGCTACTGAAAAGGACGATGCCAGAACAGTGGTTAAATTTATAAAGAATAACATTCTTCATAGATTTGGCATACCAAGAGCCCTCATCAGTGATCGTGGAACTCACTTCTGCAACAAAATTGTACAAGCCTTAGTTGGAAAATATGGAGTAAGCCATAGGGTATCTACTTCATATCATCCTCAAACCAATGGTCAAGCCGAGATATCCAACCATCAAGTGAAGCTGATTCTGGAGAAAACAGTCAATGTTCAGAGAAAAGATTGGAGTATGCAACTAGGAGATGCTCTATGGGCATATCGAACAGCCTATAAGACACCCCTAGGTATGTCCCCATACAGAATTGTGTTTGGAAAACCATGCCATCTACCTGTGGAGATAGAACACAAAGCTTGGTGGGCAGTGAAGCAATGCAATCTTAACTTCGAAGAAGCTGGACTTCAAAGGATGCTGCATTTACAAGAACTTGAAGAAATTAGGAATGAAGCCTATGAAAATTCAAGGATTTACAAGGAAAAAACCAAAGCTTTTAATGACCAGAAGATATTAAGGAAATCATTCCATGAAGGACAAAAGGTTTTACTGTTCATAGGACAAATAAAAGGTTTTCCTGGAAAGCTAAGATCAAGATGGTTTGGACCTTTTGAGATAAAAAGAGTATACCCAAATGGATCGGTGGAAATCTATAGTCCAACTACCAAGACGCAATTCAAAGTCAACGGACAAAGATTAAAACCCTTCTTTGAACCTTTTCCCATAGGATGGATTGAGGAAATTGTTTTGGAAGAACCAGTTTATCTTCCAACCTAGGGAAATTGAAGAAAAGAGAAAGTCAAGCTAATGACTTTAAACAAGCGCTTGTTGGGAGGCAACCCAATAATTTTAATTTCTAACTTACTTTATTTTGTAAAGTTAAAGAATTTTTTCCATTTAATTGGAAGAAAAAAAAATCCAGAGTTGGAAGGAGCCAAGCACCAAGCCACGAACCATGCATGAACAATGCATGGCCGGCCATGGCTCGGTGGCATCAAGACATGGCCCGGACATTGCCAAGCCGCAGCCGGCCATAACCCGGCCATGCCGCAACATGATCGAGCCATGCAGAGGCCAGGCACCGGCCACACCAGGCCCCAGCTCGGACATGTCCGAGCTGAAGGTCAGGCACGCCAGGCACCTCAGCCGAGCCACACAGAGACCAAGGCCGGACATCAGCAGGCCATGCCGCGCATCAGCACCAGGCATGCCGAGCCATCCCGCGGCATCAGCAAGCAAGCCCGCGCGCCCCAGCATCAGCTGGCCATCCGCATGCCAAGCGAGGTTGCTGCCCCACTCAAGCCTGCGCACAAGGATGCTGCCTTGGTGCCGCGGCACTCTTCCTTTCCTCATGCGGATTCCCTCTTCAATTAGGATTTTGAATCCTAATTGATTTGGATGATGACAACCTTTTCTAATAAGGTAATGGACTCCTAATCCAGGTATGATTCTTACTTTTTACTCTAATTAAAATCTCTTAGGAATAGGATTTGATCACTATATAAAGGCACCTCTACCTCCTCTTTAAATCACAAGAACAATACTTGAAATTTCGGTTAAGAGCTAGAGAAGCCATCGATAAGGTCTTGTCAATTTGAGTAAGGGAGTAGTCGACTATACCAAAGTCGACAAGAGAAGAATTTTTGGAGGAAAATTGTCGACAAGAAGCAAGCAACCCGACGCCCCACAAAGTCGACAAGAAAAATTTGATTTTTCTTAACCCTTGTGAAGATGTCGATGATGCTCACCACCATGGATTTTGAAGTTCAATTCAAGAATTTTCGGAACCAATTTTATCAAATTGGAGGCGCGTATTTTGGAGAGAAATTTCAAGGAAGCTTTCTGCGCCAAGACTGCCATGAACTTTTGAGCATGATTGCCTCTCTACCGGAAGAAGATATTGCTACCAAGCCCGGATTCAAAGCTAGAAAGATTTATCAATTTCTTTTGGAAAAAGCTAACAAGTCTCAAGAAGCTGCTATGAGATCAAAGGCTAGAGCTGAGCATGAGTTCAGAAATCGGTTTCATCCCTATGAGAATCGACTTCACCATCCCCAAGGACCAAGGAATTTTAATGGAAGGATAAGACCACAAGTTGCACCTTGGAATAGGCCTTTTTCCATGCCCCGGATGGGAGGATACCAAACTAAGCCCTATAGGCCACCCTATAGACCTCCTATGCGATGTACTCCTTTCCCTCAAAGAACTCATGATCCAAATTATGCCTCTTCATCAAATAGGCCGATTGAAACTATCTTTACTGTGGAAGAATTCAAGGCTCCATCGCCATTAAGGGAAATCAAGGATCCGGTAAATGGTCAAGGTGAAGACAAAATTGTGATTGTTGCTTCTGATTTTGAGTCAAGTGATGCTTCTTGTGATAAAAAGGAAGAAGAGGTTAACCAAGAAAAAGAGGCTGAGGAAGAGCTTCATCCTTTCCTTGTTCGATGCAACGAGATTAGTGATCAGATTACTAGCTTAAGAGATGCTTTTAATAACATAATTGGGAATTTGGATGACCTCTTCAATTTATTGGAGAAGGCTCTTAATAAACCAATTTAGGTTTAGATTTCAATTTCTTTTTTTTAGATTTAAGATTTATTTTTATGCATCTTAGAATTAGTTATCTAGTTTATGCTTTAATTTTAATTTTCCTTTATCCTATATCTTTATTTTTCAAGTTTCATTAATAAACTATCTATCCAGTTTTATTTTTCTATCACCTTAATTTTCTATTGCCTTTCTGTTTGAGTAATTCTCTTCATCAAGCCGCCAGGTACGTTTTCATGAACCTTAACACTTTATTTTTGGTAAGATATTGCATGAATTGTTTGCTTTTACATTGAGGACAATGTGAATTTTAAGTGTGGGGGGGTGATTACTTGATAGGTTTAGGTTTATTGCTTGAATAATTGAGTCATATGTTATTTATTATTTGCATGAGAACTTAGGATAGAAAACTGTTTGTTTTGGATTGTTTTTGATTGATCATATATTATTCCCCAATTTTTCAAATTAATTTTCGACAAAAATTTTTAAAATTGATGCTAAAATTTTGATTTTCTCAAAACCTTTTGAATTTTTCATGCATAAATTGATTAATTGATTTGATTATGATTGATGAATGCTTAGAATTTTAATAATGTTTGATTTATTGATTGAGTTATAATTGATTTATTACTTGATAGGTTTAGGTTTATTGCTTGAATAATGTTTGATTTCTTAGAATTAGGTATAATTGAAGTTTGTGATATGATCTTATTTATTAATTGCTTCTATGATTATCTATTTCTAGAACTTGTGTTCAATCTTGATTGAAGTTATGATTGAGAAAGTATGTTATTGGTATATGTCAAGAATAAGTGTGGGGGACTATTTATAAAGAGGGTAATTTTAAAAAAAAAAAAATCGTTTTCAAAAAGAAGTGCTCTCGTGACAAGAGGAGAATAGGTATTTCTGTACTAAAAAAAAAATCCATTGCTGTCACTCTTTTCTTTAACAAAAGGAGTTAGTAACCCTTGGAAAGAGGATAAGAGGCATGGAATTGCAGAAATATTGTCCCTCTGAAAAAATAAAAGAAGGAGTCCTTCTAGAGTGCTAGTAGGCTCAAAAGGCAGTTAGTAACCCCTAAAGCATGAACACTTCGAGGTTAGTAACCTCAATTTTCTAAAAAAACAATTACCCTTGAAAATCTATTATAACCCACAATGACCCTTGATGCATATCTATGGCACTACAATCTTTTGAGTAATGAAGAAAGAGAGGAAAACATAAGCCTATAGAAAGAAGTAGTTATAGAAAGTGAAAAATAGTAAGTGATTAAAACTACTTTGATTATGGCTACTTAAGAATGATGATACTTGTTATGTCTTGATTTTTGAATTTAGTATTATTATTATTCTTTGTTATTTTGATTTCATGATTGAATTGATTCTTTGATGTGTGTGTGAATTCAAATTGATTTTTTTTTAAAAAAAAATGGATTTTTGATAAACTTACACATTGATTTGCTAAGGGACTAGCAAAGTTCAAGTGTGGGGGAATATGATTGAGCCAAAAACAACCCTATTTTTATGGCTATTTTACTATGTTTTTGGATCTATTTATGCTTAATTTTATGCTATTTTGATGATATTTGTGTTTTAAGTTCTTAAGTGATGTGAAATTGAGAAATTGTTATTTTTCACTTCTTTTGGAGCTATTTTGATGACTTTTTACACAGATTTTAGCAAAGCAATTTTGAGTATAGATTTGAAGATTCGAAGTTCGTGTTTGAAGACTTATTGAAGACTAATTTGGAGATTTGAAGACTTTGAAGAATTATTTCAAGGAGCAAGGATTGAATTATTGCATGAACACTTCTTTTGGCCTAAGATGCGATATGATGCAGGGAAGCATGTTTCTAGTTGCATTACTTGTTTGCAAGCTAAATCTACATCTAAACCTCATGGTTTGTACACTCCTTTGCCTATTCCTCATGAACCATGGACTCATATTAGCATGGATTTTGTGTTAGGTTTACCTCAATCTAGGAGAGGTAAAGATTCTATCTTTGTGGTTGTTGATAGGTTTTCTAAGATGGCACACTTTATTGCATGCACTAAAACTGATGATGCCATTAATGTAGCTAATTTGTTCTTTAAAGAGATTGTTATACTACATGGAATGCCCAGGACGATTGTGAGTGATAGAGATGCTAAGTTCTTAAGTCACTTTTGGAGAACTTTGTGGGCTAAGTTAGGTACTAAGTTGTTATTTTCAACTACTTGTCATCCTCAAACTGATGGTCAAACTGAAGTAGTTAATAGGACTTTGTCTACCTTACTTAGAGCATTGATTAAAAAGAACTTAAGAACTTGGGAAGATTGTTTGCCTCATGTTGAATTTGCATACAATAGAAGCATACATAGTACAACTGGATTTTCACCTTTTGAATGTGTGTATGGCTTTAATCTTTTAACCCCATTGGATTTGTTGAGTTTACCTTTGAGTGTGCAAGTTGACATGGAAGGTCAACGCAAGGCAGATTTTGTTAGGGATCTTCATGCAAAGGATAGAGCTCAAATTGAGAAGAAAACACAACATTACATGAAGAATGCTAACAAGGGGCGCAAAGAGGTCATCTTTGAACCCAGAGATTGGGTTTGGTTGCATCTAAGGAAGGAAAGGTTCCCTGAGAAGAGGAAGTCTAAGCTCTTACCCCGTGGAGATAGTCCATTCCAAGTTCTGGAGATGATCAACAACAATGCATACAAGCTAGATCTTCCTAGTGAATATGGTAATGTAAGTGCTACTTTTAATGTCTCGGACTTATCCTTGTTTGATAATGATGCAGATTTGAGGACAAATCCTTTTCAAGGGAGAGGGGATGATGCACCAAGGACTCAGCATGGTCATGAAGAGCTCAATGGAGATCATGGAGAGGATGAGCACATGCGGCAAGGAGGCTTGAAGAAGCTTGAAGATGCTAGGAGATCATTGGAGCAAGTTCCAAGCTCATTGGAGAAGGTTCCAAGCTCATTGGAGAAGGTTCCAAGCTCATTGGAGATGGTTTCAAGCTCATTGGAATTGCCTAAGATGCCATTTGATCCATTGAAGATGCCATTAGGCCCAAGTTATGTACTCTACTTGAAATCGATGAGTATTAGGCCATTGTAGTTGTAATTTGGCCATTGTGGGCTTTATTCTATTTTAATTAGCTATTTATTTAGTTTAGATGACATTGGGTTGGGCCTTATTTGACTAAGTCCAATCCTTGTTTTAATAGGACTTGTTATTTTCCTTTTCCTAGTAGAATAAGGAGTAGGATCTTTCCTAGCTCCTTCCTAGCCTTTTCCTTTACCCTTAAGGCTTAGGATTTATATCAGAGCCCCCCCCCCCTCCCC
>AWUE01013478.1:0-12330 GCA_001974825.2 Corchorus olitorius
CCCCCCCCCCCCCTTTTTGCCTATATAAAGGCACCAACCCCTCTTGTAAACATAAGTTGAGTTGATTAATAAAATTGAGGTTTTTACCCAAATTGATTATCTTAGCTTCTTTGTTCTAGTTTGAACAAAACTTAGGGTTCTTCAATCTTGTAGAGTCCTAGCAAACAATTAAGTTGTGATACTTGATTGCTTGTGAATCTTGTGATCTTAGGTGTTCAATTGCAGGTCTAATTGGAGGTCTAAGGCCGACGAAAGAAGAAGATTGCTTAGGTGAAGAAAATCGACATACTCATCTAGAAGTTGAAGTTGTTCAAGTTGATTCTTGGCGGGTCACAAGGGTGGATTTGAATCTTAAATAACTAGATTCGTATCATAAGGAAGGAGAGATTTCCTGAGAAGAGGAAGTCTAAGCTTTTACCTCGTGGAGATGGTCCATTCCAAGTGTTGGAGAGGATCAACAACAATGCCTACAAGCTAGATCTTCCTAGTGAGTATGGTAATGTGAGTGCTACTTTTAATGTTGCTGATTTGTCTTTGTTTGATAATGATGCAGATTTGAGGACAAATCCTTTTCAACGGGGAGGGAATGACGCGCCAAGGGCTTATCATGGACTTGAAGATGACAATGGAGATCATGGAGTGCAAGGAAGCATGGAGAAGCATGAAGATGATGGAGATATCGTTGAGCATGTTCCAAACACCAAGAAGATGCCATTTGATCCATTATAAATGCCTATTGGTCCAATGACAAGAGCAAGAGCTAATATATTCAAGGATGCACTCACGGGCCTTGTTCGAAGTCATTTAGAGATGATATGAAAGTCATTGATGCGCCATTGAAGAGCTTTGGTAATGATTTGAGCAAGCATTCATCCATTGGTTACAAGATCATCACCTTACTTGCAATCGATATGCATTTGAGCTTGAATGTGTTATTTCGGCCATTGTGGGCTTTATTCTATCTTAGATTAGCTTATCTTTATATTTAGATGACATTAGGATTGGGCCTTGTTTGACTAAGTCCAATCCTTGTTTATTTATGCCTTGTTATTTATTTTTCCTAGTTGGACTTGGATTAGGCTATTTCCTTGTCCTTTCTTAATGTGTGCCACCCAAGACATGTATAAACTGCCTCTAGGGCCTTATTTAGTTTATTTAGGTCGACCCCCTTGTCTATATAAGGGATTCGACCCCCCCCCCTCTCTTGTAATCAAGTTAAGTTTTTCAATCAAAGAGAGTTCTTTTGAGAATTTAGCTTCATTATTCTAGTTTGAACATACTTAGGATTTCTTCAATCTTGTAGAGTCCTAGCAAACAATTAGATAGTGATTATCTAGCTGTGTTTCTTGTGATCTTAGGTTGTCAATTGCAGGTCTAATTGATCATCTAGGACCAACAAAGAAGATTGGATCTTTGGAAAGACTATCAAATTCATCAAGTCTAGAAGTTGGAGTTTCAAGTAGATCTTTGGAGGAATTCAAGGGTAGATTTGAATCTATCACAACTAGATTCGTATCACCATACCCCTCTTGTAAACACAAATTAAGTTTTTCAATCAAAGAGAGTTCTTTTGAGAATTTAGCTTCATTGTTCTAGTTTAAACATACTTAGGATTTCTTCAATCTTGTAGAGTCCTAGCAAACAATTAGATAGTGATTATCTACTTGTGTTTCTTGTGATCTTAGGTTGTCAATTGCAAGTCTAATTCATCATCTAGGGCCGACGAAAGAAGATTGGATCTTTGGGAAGACTATCGATTTCATCAAGTCTAGAAGTTGGAGTTTCAAGTTGATCTTTGGAGGATTTCAAGGGTAGATTTGAATCTATCACAACTAGATTCGTATCAATTGGTATTCAGAGCATAGGTTTTCATCTTCAATCGGTAAATCTATCCTTCTATTCATCATTCATCAAGTTTTTCATCCATCAAATCTCATATCGCAATTTTCAAGTTTCGAAAATTCAGAAACTTCTGATTTTTGTTGTGGATTCATTAGTGGTTGGATTGCTTTGAAATTTCAGATTTGGAGTCCTCATACATCAAGGTTATATCGAAAAATATCAAAATAAAAAAAATTCGACCACAAACCTGTGATTTTGTTCTCCATTCGTTAGTGGTCGGAATTGGCTGAAATTTTATATTTAGTGTTTTTACATCTTGATCTTTCTGGGAAAAATAGTGAAAATTAAAAAAAAAACGTTATCAATTTTTGTAGGGGGTTAGGGTTCTTAATTTGTGCAATTGATCTAATTTGTTGCAATTAGCCCTAATTGGAGAAAATTGAGTGGAATTGAAAGTGTGTTTGAGGATTTTGGGAAGCTTTTGCTGCAATTGAAGGTTTAATTTGAAAGAATTCAGTTTGGAGTTCACCAATTTCAAGTTGAAAAATAAGTGGTACAAAATAGGATTTTAAGCTTGAATTGGGTGATTTGAAATTTGTGTTGTTTGATTGTGTTTTTGCAGCAAATTGAAGCTACTTACATTGACATAAAGGTGCTGCAAATTGGTTTGTTTTGGTTTTAAGATCACTTTCCTTTGATTCACTCTAGTTTTCCTACTAACAGCACGTTTGGTTCGTAGGAATTGGGAATTCGTTACAGCCCAATTACGAGCGGGCCCACTTTTCAATCGTTTGGTTCAACTTTTGCGCCGAATTGCAAATTCGGCTTATAGCCCAATTCCACTTCATCCCGTAATTCCAAATCTTCAATATTAGCTCCGATTTCTAATTCAGCGTTTTAAGGAATTTGAGGTTATAATTTTCCTTCCAAAATTGTCCCTCCTCATATATTCTATTTACAAAATTCTCGACGATAAAACTTAACCCAAAACCTAGTTTCTAACACCTCTCCTTCTTCAGCCGCATTCTCCATTGATGAAGATGAGTCTTCATCGAGTTTTTGCTACTATTGCATCAACCGAAAACCCATCATCTTCTTCTTCTTGAAATGCTTTGTTTCTTTCTTTCTGTTCTTTGTTTGGTGATTCTAAGTTTGCCTCTTTTGTTAATCGAAAAATTATCAAACCAGTGCTAATCGCGTCTCTCTGGTAAGATGTTGATTTAGTCTTCCTCTTCTTGAAATTCTTTCCTTCTTTCATTTCCTTTTGTGTTTGGGTTTCTCTTCTTCTTTTCTATTTCGTGGGTTTGTTGGGTGTGAAAAATTATGGATCTGGCTTCATAGGTCACTGCTTGCCGTCGACGGTTTCTACCTTCTTTGCCTAGAGGTTCAGCTACATCGCAGTTAAATCCTTCTTCAGACTCTCGCAGTGGAAGAAGCAGAAGGGGTTCTTACAAAGACAAAAACTTCTCTTTCAGTTTCACTTTCAACTTAAAAAACAGAGGTTAGTTCTCTCTCTTTGCTTTTCTTAATCTGGTTCTTTAGGTTTGATTATTGAATTTTTTTATTAATTTTGTATTTGAATTTTTTGTTGTTGTTGAATTATCCATTTCTTCTTTGTTGTGTGTTCTGCTCATTTTTTATTGGAATGGTGTTGTGGGTTTGTTTTTGACATTTTGAAAATTAAAAAATCTGTGAAATTTTGCAATGGGTTTAGGTCGGCTTAGGTTCAAAATATATATAGGCAGAATGCATGTGATTGGGTAAGTGGAAGGGATTTCGTTGTTCTCCTTCGATTCATGGTTAAAGGGTTATATTAATTATATACCTTAATCTGTTTTTGTATGATTAATTTTTCCCTCCATCATTTCATCCATTTTTATTGTTTTTGTATGATCTTAATGATTAGGTCTAATTTGACAGCAAAGTTTCTTTGGATTTTAGAATGAAAATCAGGATTACAAGGTCATTGAGATCTCTTCATTTTGTATGATCATGAAACCTGGATTGAGTGCATGAGTGTAACAATATGGTTACCTATTTTGCAGTGATATGGCTCGCTTGAGTTTGGTAAGAAGTACTCAAAGGAGAAAAAGAATTTTAGCAATTCTGAAATTATGGTTAGAAATGTGTAATGCAGTGAGTTGGTTCTTAAGTTTACTCTCTGCTGTGGCTTCTACTTCTTTGAATAGTTTTAGGCTAAGGGTCACATATGTCCTAGATTTTTATGCTAAGAGAGATTATATGAAGCGATTAGTTTATGATGATGATGACACATGCATTGTTTGTAAAAACCCCAGAGCTGTAAGTATATTCATATCTGTCTATAAGTTAATTAATTAGTGGACTGGAATGCTCACTTTTTCTTCTTTTGAAACATATTAAACCTCTGCATGGCATTTTGGAATTCATTCTCTATTTTTTTTTCCAATACTTGCAGGGTATTGCTAAAAGATTGGTAAGAGCTACACTTCAAGAAGTTGCAAAGAAAAGAGAGATGAGATATGACGATATTAAGAAAATCGAAAAGGGAATAAGGCGGCATTTTCATGATGATATCACTGTGGTCGTAATCTATCTTGATCAACATCAAGACTCTCGCAATAACAAAGGCAGGCATAATGCCATGGGGTGCACAACGGCACCTGTTGACATCTATTCCTACAATGCAGATGAAGCAAATGAGGATCTGCTTCAAACACTTTCCTGAATACAGTAGAATGAGTCATCGAGTTAGCACACTGACTTTTCAATTGAGTTTATTTATGTATAGAAACCAAATTATACCCTGGGATTGATTCTGACCATAAAGAGTGTTGATTGGAGAAAAGTATGGAGTTAATTTGGAAAGGTAATTAAGTGAATGAAGGATATAGGTGGATGTTGATGGAAGCAGGTTGGTATAGATTTTCCAAGTGAAGTTCTACCACATTTTCTTTAAAGTCTTCCATTGCCTTTTCTCAAGTTGTTATCAATTGATCCCAGAAAAATGAAGTCAACATTTTTGTATTGTTTTATTAAATAAAGCGATTAGTTTATCTCTCAAACATCTGATCTGGAGGCTAGCATTTAAGAAGCTTCAATTTGAGCATATATAGAAACATTTCATACTAGAAATAATATGCAAATTGAACAATTATCCAACATAAACCAACGAATACTTCCCTTGTTTATATATATATATATATATATATATATACACACAAAAGTAAGAACCCTAGAAAATAGAGTGAGGGTATTTTTGACATTTGAAAATACTTCCCATGTTTTTCCATTACAATTCAGCCCAACCAAACATAGGAATAAGACCAGCATTTATAATTCAGTACAATTCAATTCATTTGAACCAAACAACTGAAAAGCCCATTCAACCCAATTCCAGCCCAATTCAATTCCCACTGAATTTAAATGCAATTACAGCCAAATTCATTACACCCAACCAAACATGTTGTAATTGTTTGTTCCTCAAGTAGGTCACGAGAAGAGCGAAGTAATGCTTATAAGTTGTTCTTATTAGGCCTATTGAAGCTAAGAGGAGTGGAAAAAGGCGGAAATTGTGTGAGATCATCAAGAGAGATAGAGGGCAACCAACACATAGGTTGAGTGCAACCACGAGAGCACTTGTTGGTAATCACACACACACACACACTAATTGAAAGGATTTTCTTTATTTTACTAACCTTTTATTGTAGGTACAATGGGGGATAGAAAAGATGGAGAAAATCAAAGAGGAATCAGGAGGCCGACTTGGCTACTATGATGCAAACTCTAATGCAACGAATGGATGCCTTAACAAATGAAGTTCAACAAGTAAGACAAGCTCAAAATCAATCTAGAGCTAATCCTGCTCAATTACCACAACCAAGGGAAGGTGAATTGGGAGATGAAGCTAAGGAGTCTCAAGTTCAAAGGCAAGTTGCTAGGGGATGTCCATTAGATAGATTGAGGGAGCAAGAACCTGGAGGTCAAGCTTATATTGGCAACTTGCGGCCTAGAAGGGTGGTTGATAGAGAGGAGCCTAAAGACAACATCAAGTACACAATTCCTAAGTTTAATGGAAGGGGAGTTCCAGAGGATTATTTGGATTGGGAATCTAAGTTGGATATGTACTTTGATTATCATCCTTATGCCGAATCTAGGAAGGTACAAATTGCTATCCTTGAGTTTGTAGAGAATGCTTTAAATTGGTGGAATAAATTGGTGCAATCTAGGAGGAGAAATAGAGAGAAACCAATTGACCCATGGGCTGATTTGAAGAGTGCTATGAGGAAGAGGTTTGTGCCAAGGAACTACATCAATTCTCTTTATCAAAGATTGCAAGCATTGAGACAAGGGTCTAAGAGTGTTGATGAGTACTATTCGGAGATGATGTTGTTGATGTCTAGGGCTGAAATTGAAGATTTGCACAAGCTATTATGGCTAGATTTCTTGTAGATTTGAATAGAGAGATTCATGATATAGTTGAGATGCAACAACATTATGATTTAGAGGAGATGTTGCAACATGCTTTGAAGGCCGAGAGTCAAGTGAAGAGGAATAGTGTGGTCAAAAGGAGTTTCACATATCACATTTTATTTATATCATTTAAATAAAACTACTTATAAAAAAAACCTACCTATTTAGAAAAAATGCCACAAACTACTTATATATATACTACATATTATTTTTGTAACCAGGTGAAATTACTAAATGCTCCTTCTAACTTTTAACCTGGGACGACCTTATCGCCCCATTTTAGTCATTTCTCACATGCGGTTACACTGAATCGATTCGTATTTCATCTCTCTATAGCCTCATAAATCATATTCATAAATCATATTTATTATATTTAAACCCACAGAAAACGCGTTCACATTTACAGAGCAAAAAAAAATCTATAAAAATTGACTCATATGATAATAACAAATTTTAATTAGATTGATTATAAGTAGTTTTTAAGTAAAAGTGTAATATATAAATAAAAATATAATATTAAAATTAATAAATAACCGGGTTCGGATAGTGGATAGTGGGTACTACCTGAACCCGTCATGGGTACTAAAACTACTACCCGTACCCTACCCTAACCCGATTATACAATACCCTAACCCTACTTAATTTGGTCAGGTAGTGTCGGGTACCCTATTAACTACTACCCTTTGCATTTCTAGGATTTATTTTTGAAGGATATTTAAGAATGTATTTTTTAAAAGATTTATTTTTGAAGGATATATTATGGATGATATATATTATATTAATAGGTGTGGAAACACTTGCAAAACAAATAATAGGTATAAACAAGTATACCCACATTAAAAATTCCCCACAGCACAAACGTGGTGTACCCCTCTCGTTTTAATTATTTTATTTTCATATATACACCCTATGTCTTGTTATATTATATATAAAGCGCGGTATCTGAAAGGGTTGGTTTGGGATTGAGTTTGGAAATAAAAAAAGGAGTTTTTCAACCAAAACGCAATGTCAAACAAATTTTGGTTTGGGAAAAAAGTTGATTTTGGCAGCAGAAGCCAAGCCAACCCAAGAAGCTCTTTCCAAGGTGCTTTTGCGTTTCAAGAAATTGCGTTTTGGAAAAAAGCCTGAAATTACCCTCATTAATTTTTCTTCCCGCTCGCGCTCTCTCTACAGAAAAATTATGGCGCCATCAAAAACCCCTCTTTTATTAGAAACAAAAACCACTATCTCCTTCAATTGGTTCTGTTCATCCCACTGCACAATTGATTTTTGATTCAGGCATCTCCCATGTAAGGTAAGAACTAATTTTCTTACATATTCTCAATTTTTTTTTATGCTGCTGAATTGAGAACCAAAAAGAGAGTTGGGTCTTGCATCATTTTCAATGGGCATGATTATTTTATGCCTCATAGACTTTAGACTTTATATATATATATGATTGTCTGTATTTGCTATTTGTATCCTAACTCTTGTTAATTATTTGATTGAAATGTGATTTTGTCAGGATAATGAGATGACATAACTGTTGGTTTTTAGTTGTCTATTAACACCCTTAGTTCTAATTTCAAGCCTTTTTTTCAATTGAGATGTTGATTGAGCTAAAAAAGACCTTTTATGCCTATTTTACTATGTTTTTAGACCCATTTATGCTTAATTATATGCTATTTTATTAATATTTGTGTTTTTAGTCTTTAAGTGATGTGAAAATGAGAAATTGTTATTGTTCACTATTTTTGTAGCTATTTTGATGACTTTTTACACAGATTTGAGCAAAACAATTTTGAGCATAGATTTGGAGATTTGAAGTACGTGCTTGAAAACCATTTGAAGATAAATTGGAGACTTGAAGACCATTGAAGATTTATTTCAAGAGGAAGAATTGAAGAATTGGAGCTTTAATTGAAGACAACCCATGGATAAGCCCTTAAACTTTGGTATTTATGGATAATTTATATGGGAAAATACTCAGCCCATATAAGATATTAATTGGAATTAAAATCCCAATTAATGACTCCTAAATCCAAGGAAATATCAAAATCCCGTAGATTCCCGATTCTAGTCCTAACAGGATTAGGATTCAGGAGTAGATTTGGTAGAAAATTCATAACTTTCTGCTCAGACCTCCGATTGAAGCCCATGAGTACTCGTTGGAAAGCTAACTCCGAGATCTACAACTTTCCTTTGAAGTACAAGACCCAGTTCTGCCGTTTTCAAGCCCGAAAATGCCGTTGAAGTTTCTGCACGAATTCAGCAAAAATTTAGGATCCTATTTTGACTTGGATTCTACTCTAGGAAGACTTTTAATCCAACTTGGAGTCCAAGTTAGACCCTAAAACCGGCCTAGACTCCTTTCCATGTTAGGATTAGAATTATTAGGGTTAGTTCCACTATAAATAGCCACCTCCTGTATCACAAATCACATACCTACATACCTACATACCACACACATAGATAATTTCTTTTCTTCTAGTTTTTAGGCAAAGGGTGCGCCACCCCCTATAGCCATAGGGAGGTGTGGCATACCTAGGTATTTTGCAAGGAGATTTCACCCCTCCAAGGTCCTGTAAGTACTCTTATGTCTCTCATGGATTTTCCTAAATCCATGAGTAGCTAAATTCTTAATACTTCTGATCCTTTGGTGAATTCAATCAATTAAAAATGGTAAGATTTCTGTTCTTATAATTTGGTATTTTATTCTTGATAGATAGCATGTTAAACTCTGTTTTAATTCTACAATCTTGATCTTTATTGATTTATGTGGCCACTAAAGAGGTAATTTGAGAGATTGTTGGCTAGATCAAACAACAAGGTTGACGCATGAGTTTGATTGTGTGTAGCAAGTTAGCCGCGCTTGACGGCGGGTTAATTGGGTTCGCATGCCAGTGATCAGATTTATCTGGTTGTTGTATGGTTTTATTTATTAAGCATGTGTGAAAGAACTAATGAAAGTTGATCTTAATGCTTTGAATCCTAGCAAATCTTTAAGCCTTGACGGCTAATTGATTAGTTAGGAGGAAAAAGGGTAATTTAAGGCTTGACGGCTAATCTTATCTAAATAACATGTTTGGGTTTTCCCTAGGCCAGTTATCATCTTGAATCTAATATTGAATTTATCTTTTAAATCAATGACCCATAATTAATTTGATTGTTTTCTACCATTGGTGAAGAAGTATATCCTTAATTATTGTTTTCTTTCTTATCTGCTATAGACTTAGATTTAATTTGCTTTGCTTTGTTTTCTAGTTTAGTTGTTTTCTGTTTAATTGCTTTCTAGCAATTTCTGTTTTATGTGTTGTTTTTGAGAGATTTTAAGGACTAAATTTCCGGATAAAATCTATCACCCTTCTCTGTGGGATCGACCCCTACTTGCCCTATCTACTTAGTTAGGAGTTTGTTGGGATTTTATTTTTATGATTGTTGACGACCGATCATAAATTTTGGCGCCGTTGCCGGGGAAGGGAACTTTTTCTGGTTTTTGCCAGGGGAAGGAAAAATAGACTCATCTGAAGACGAATCCCGCGAATTTTCTCTGTTTCTGCGTGTCTGCGTTTTTGATCTAAAAAAAAATTCGTTTTTAATTTTGAGTATGCGTTTTTAATCTAAAAAAAAAATTTGTTTTGTGTTTTGCGTCGAAAAAAAAAAGTTTTCTTGCATTTTTAATTTATTAGTTTTGTGTTTTTGAAAAAAAAAATTTTGTTTTGCTGTTTTCTAAAAAAAAAAATTTTGTTCCTGCGTTTTAAAAAAAAAAAATATTTTCTTTATTTTCTGTCTTTAATTTCAATTTTTGTTTAAGAAGTTTTACTACTAACAAATTTTCTTTTGAGTTTTTGAGTTTTTCTAGGAAGCTGCATGCCAAAGACAAGAAGTAGTGGCATAGAAGACTTTGAATCTGATCCAGAGCCAGAAAGAACACTATTTTCGCTAAGGAAGGAGAAATCAAATCGACAACAAGAAGAGGAGCCATCCAATTCGAGTTCTCAATCAAGTTCTCCTAGATCTGCTGCTTCAACATCATCACAAACGAAGAACCTAAAACCCTGAGAGAGCTTTCTGCACCAAACGTCAATGCACAAAGCTTAGCAATTCGATACCCGGATACGACTGCAAATTTTGAGATTAAATCTGGATTTATTCAGATTTTACCCAAATTTCACGGTCTATCCGAAGAAGATCCTCACCGACATTTGACGGATTTCCAGATTGCCTGCACATCAACAAATATCCAAGGTATCACTGAAGACCAATTCAAGCTAAGGACTTTCCCATTCACTCTTGTGGATCGTGCAAAAGATTGGTTGTACCTCTTACTAACCGGTTCAATCACATCTTGGACGAACCTTAAGAAGTTGTTCTTGGAAAAGTACTTTCCTGCCCATAAGGTATCAAGTATAAGGAAGGAGATTTGCGGAATTAAGCAATGCCATGGAGAAACAATGCACGAATATTGGGAACGTTTCAAGACACTATGTGCGAGCTGCCCCAATCATCAAATCATTGAACAGTTGTTGATACAATACTTCTATGAAGGATTACTACCGTTTGACAGATCTTCCATAGATTCTGCAAGTGGAGGTGCTTTCATAGACAAAACTTCCACCGACGTTTGGACTTTAGTGGAGAACATGGCTGCCAACACTCAACAATTCGGATCTCGAGAAGACTATTCAAGAGAAGGCAATACAAGAAGAATCAATGAAGTCTCTACCCATTCCACCTCACTGGAGCAACAACTCCAAGAAACAAATCAGCAAGTCACTCACTGATTTATTCAATGCGAATTTTTCAAGTGTGCCTAAGATTTGTGGTATTTGTAAACAAGGACACTACACTGATAAGTGCCCTTCTTTGGAACACACCGCGCAAGAATTCAATGCTGTTGGAATGCAAGGAGCATTTCAAAGGAAGCCTGAACCTTATTGGAGAGCCGAGCAACCAAGTCAACAATATGGGAACCAAGGTAACTATCAAGGAAGGCCAATGAATTATCAAAGGCCTAATTTTTAACAATCTTCACAAGCTATTGAGATGCAACAATTGAGAGAAGCTATGGAGATGATGAGGAAACAAATCAGTCAATTGGCTAGTGACATGAGTCAACTCAAGACACAAGGTCAACAAAGGATCCCATCGCAACCAAAGGTACCTCCGAAGGAGAACGTAAGTGCAATCACTTTAAGGAGTGGAAAAGAGTTGGAAAACCCCTATCCAACCTATGCCGCACAAGATGAAGGAGAGCCGAGCTACACCAAAGAAGAATTGCAAGTGCCTAACAAAGAAATCAAGATCGAATACGAGCCCAGAAGAGATGGCGCAACCACCATGGAAAAAGCCAAGGAGACCGCCGACAAGAAGGTTTCAAAGACTGATGCTGCGCCACCTTTTCCATCAAGATTGAAGAAGTCAAAGAAAGAAGATGATGATCCAGATATTTTGGAGATACTGCGCAAAGTTGAGGTCAACATCCCACTTCTTGATGCTATTCAACAAATTCCAAATTATGCAAAGTTACTTAAGCAACTTTGTACCAACATAAAAAGGTTACAAGGTAAGGTAAGTGCTGGAGTTAATGTCTTTGCCGTGCTTCAAAAGAGTTTACCTCCTAAGTGCAAGGATTCAGGTACGTTTTCTATTACTTGTTCTATTGGAAAAAGAGTCATAGAGAATGCTATCCTAGATCTAGGTGCATCTTTAAGTGTTATGCCTTATTCTTTTTATCAATCTTTAAATCTTGGTCCTTTGAAAACTACTGATGTGATTCTGCAGTTAGCTGATGGATCTTTGGTTCATCCCAAAGGCGTTCTAGAGAATGTCTTAATTCAAGTTGAACACTTGATTTTTCCTATTGACATCTTCGTTATGGAGATGGAACATTCGAAGGATCAATGTTCTCTTTTATTAGGAAGACCTTTCTTAAGAACTTCCCATACCAAGATTGATGTATTCGATGGTTCATTGACCATGGAATTCGACGGTGATGTGATTCACCCTAGAATTTCATCTCAATCTCCATTGAACTCTAACAAGTTTGTTTGTGTT
>AWUE01013479.1:0-13562 GCA_001974825.2 Corchorus olitorius
ATAAATATGTTAACAAAAGATCAATAATTTATAATAGAAGTTATCGATAAAATTCAAGATCCAGATCTTAAAAGAGAATATTTACTAAAATTAAAACATTCATTAAAGAATAAAGAAAAAGAAATTGTTTCTAATCCTTCACAAATGTATAACTTACAAGAAATAATTTTTAATAGATATGAAAATACAAAACCTAGACAAATTACAAATTCAGAATTACAAATGGAAATAAGAGAAATTAAAAAAGAACTTTCACATTTAAAGAATGAACAACAACAAATGAAAAAACACATCCAAGATCAAAAAAATGAAGATTGGCATGAAACTTCTTCTGCAGAAGAACCTGATCCCGAACCTGAAGAAAAAAACACAAGAATATATGATGGTATTTATAGAAGTATCAAATCCAAAGATATTTAATAAAATAAATTAGTGATAAAAAATGAATTCTCTATACAGATGATAGCTCTTTTCAGATACAGGAGCTGATCAAAACTGTATAAGAGAAGGAATAATTCCAACAAAATATTATGATAAAACCTCTGAAAGCCTTAAGGCGGCAAATGGTAAAAAATTAAAAATTACTTACAAAATCCCTAATGCAGAAATCTGTAATAAAGGAATTAAATATCAAACATGTTTTTTAATGGTAAAAGATATTACTCAAGATGTTATCTTAGGAACACCATTCATTTCATTACTCAAACCTTATAAAGTTACAGAATACTCAATTACTTCTAAGATTTTAAACACAAAAGTTGAATTTCCTTTCTTAGAAAAACCCAAAATAAGGAATCTTAATTTATAAAAATCCTTATCTATTCGCAATAGTCAAATAAACAACCTAATAAACTGTAAACATAAACAAATATCTTTTCTACAAGAAGAAATAAGTTTTCAAAAATTAAATGAACAATTACAAAAAAGAGAAATTACAAAAAGAATCAACCAAATAAAAGAAGAAATAGAATCATCTATATGTTCAGATATTCCCAACGCATTTTGGGATAGAAAGAAACATTTAGTAACATTACCTTATGAAAATAACTTTGATGAAAGACAAATTCCTACAAAAGCAAGACCAATTCAAATGAATAAAGAAATGGAAGAATTCTGTAAGAAAGAAATTCAAGATCTTCTCAGCAAAAAAATAAATAAGGAAAAGTAGCTCTCCTTGGAGTTGTTCAGCCTTCTATGTTATAAAAAATGCAGAAACAGAAAGAGGAACACCAAGATTAGTTATTAATTATAAACCTTTAAATCAGGCATTAAAATGGATTAGATATCCAATACCTAATAAAAAGATTTGTTACAAAAACTTTGTAATGCAAACATTTTTCCAAAATTTGATATGAAATCAGGATTTTGGCAAATCCAGATCAAAGAAGAAGAAAAATATAAAACAACATTCACAGTTCCACGAATGGAATGTAATGTCGTTTGGTTTAAAAAATGCCCCTTCTGAATTTCAAAGAATAATGAATGATATTTTCAATCCATACTCTCAATTTACAATTGTTTATATTGATGATGTCTTAGTTTTCTCAGAAACCTTGGATAAACATTTCAAACATTTACATATTTTCATTAAAATTATCAAGAATAAGGGTTTAGTTATTTCCAAATCCAAAATAAACCTATTTCAAATAAAAATCAGGGTTTTAGGCCATTATATTACCCAAGGCACCATTACCCCAATAGAAAGGTCCATAAAATTTGCTAGCAAATTTCCAAACCAAATCCTTGACAAAATCCAATTGGAAAGATTTCTAGGAAGCTTAAACTATGTCATAGATTTTTATTCATGACTTAGCAAATTATGTAAATCTTTGTATGATAGATTAAAAAAGAGACCACAACCCTGGACTGATGTCCATACCAATATTGTATCCCAAATTAAAAAAAAAAAATCACAAATTTACCCTGCTTACATCTAGTAGACCCTTGAAGTCCGAAAATAGTTCAAACAGATGCTTCAGAAATAGGATATGGAGGAATCTTAAAACAAGTCAAAAATGGGAAGGAACAAATAGTACAGTTCACCTCTAAGCATTGGAATCCAACTCAGCAAAATTATGATACTATTAAAAAAGAAATTTTGTCAATTGTTTTATGTATCACCAAATTTCAAAGTGATTTATTAAATCAAAAATTCCTCTTACGAATTGATTGCAAATCAGCAAAAGAAGTTTTACAAAAAGATGTTCAAAATATTGCTTCCAAACAAATTTTTGCAAGATGGCAGGCTATTTTAAGCATATTTGATTTCGAAATTGAATATATTAAGGGAGAATCTAATTCTTTACCTGATTTCCTCTCCAGAGAATTTTTACAAAATGCTCCCCAAATTGAAAGATAAAGGCAAAGGAAAGATGCAAGAAGCATCAACTCAAAAATCAATTTCAACAAAACCAATCAAATCCTGGTCCGAAATTTTCCAAGTAGAAGCAAATGAGGACACTTCTTCATCAAAATCGTCAGCTGGCCCATCATTCCATGATGCTCAGGATCCAAATGAGATTTCATCTCAAATCAAAAAATGGGTTGAGACTCTTTCTCAATCCCCGGAAGTAGCATTGGCACTATCACAAATGAAAGATGAAAGTCCTCTTCAAAAAATTGGTGCTGAAGCAGCAAAGATTTCAAAAAATAGAGAGATTGTTTTACACAAACCAAAGTCTCTCACAAATATTTCATAACAACTATCTATTCAAGAGATTTTTCCAAAACAACTTGCAATTTCTGAAAATTCAACTCAAAAAAGTTCACAATATTTTTCAAACAAAAATGTGGAACACATCTGTGTGGTGGAAGATGATTTTAATTCTTCTGAAAAACCTCCACATATTTTAGCAAAACAAATTTTTATTGAATAACATTTTGTTCCACAACATGTGGCAAAAAGACATGAATTTTATACAAATATTTTGATACAAATAGGATCAGCGAATTTCAAACATTATATTGATTCCAAAGATCCAAATTTTATTACCCATTCCACAGCTCAAATTATTAAAGTTCTTAGAGCAAAAGATTGGGAACAAAATCCATCAACCTTGATAAAATTCTCAACCTCATTCTCTGCAAAAAATCAACCATTGTACCCATTTTTCATATTGAGATTATATTACGGCCTAGTATGCAGCATTTCAAATGAATAACAAACATATGAGACATTCCTGGCTAATATATTTCAAATATGTATCACAATACAAATTTTCAAATTGGTTTCAAAAATGGTGGAATTGGTATGGACCATCACCTGAAATATTACCCCCAAAAATGAAAGACATTTGGTCCAAATTTTTTGACAAATACCAACCTGAACCAGACCAAAAACACATTTACCCAACTATCCATTTTTTCACCAAATTAAATGTTTCCTGGATCGTTTCATGGAATTATGATTATGAATTTGATGAATATCTCAATGTATCATGGTTGGTCAGAGTCTTCAAAACCAAATGGTGGGATAAATTCAATGACGAAAAATATGACACAAAGTACTTAGATAATTTCTTTACCAAAAATCCAAGTCTTTGTAAATCTGCCGCTCCGGACAGAGACATAGCCAGATTCTTACAAGCAAAATCTAATGTTAGTACTATACTGGCACAAGCAAAAACCAAGAAAGAATATATGAAGCTTATGGTAGAAATGCAAAGTTCAATGGGTTCTGATTCTGAAACAGAAGAGGAGGAAGCAGCATCACAAACATCATCAATTAAAACTGTAGATCTTGCAGAAGACTCCAACACAGTTGAGATTATTAAGACCAGAACGAAAAAGTGAACCAAAACATTCAAAAATCCAAGGAAATTTCTGCAAAGTTCAATAATGGAAGACAAGCTTCAATAATGCTCTGCAAAGATGGGAGAAAAGCAAAACAAGTCAAAAGTTGAAGGGAATCTTTCAATAATGCTCTGCAAAGTTCAATAATGGAAGACAAGCTTCAATAATGCTCTGCAAAGATAGTTCAAAAATGGTCTCTAATGTTTTCAATTATGACAACATAGGAATAGGGCAAGACATGTAAAATCGTATCCTCAGATTATTGAGGACTGAGCTCTCTATAAAAACTCTTGAATTGAATGTAAAAGACAGACTCAATTTTAGAAAGAAAAGAAATAAAATTTCTCCTCAAGTTTTATTCTCTCAATTTATTTCTACCAATTTGCTTTCATTTTGATCAAATAATTATTTGTTTTCAAAACTCAAAAATCGTATCATCAGATCCCGTGGTACCATACAAAACTATATAAGAGAAGGAATAATTCCAACAAAATATTATGATAAAACCTCTGAAAGCCTTAAGGCGGCAAATGGTAAAAAATAAAAAATTACTTACAAAATCCCTAATGCAGAAATCTGTAATAAATGAATTAAATATCAAACATGTTTTTTAATGGTAAAAGATATTACTCAAGATGTTATCTTAGGAAAACCATTCATTTCATTACTCAAACCTTATAAAGTTACAGAACACTCAATTACTTCTAAGATTTTAAACACAAAAGTTGAATTCCTTTCTTAGAAAATCCCAAAATAAGGAATCTTAATTTATTAAAATCCTTATCTATTCACAATAGTCAAATAAACAACCTAATAAATTGTAAACATAAACAAATCTCTTTTCTACAAGAAAAAATAAGTTTTCAAAAATTAAATGAACAATTACAAAAAAGAGAAATTACAAAAAGAATCAACCAAATAAAAGAAGAAATAGAATCATCTATATGCTCAGATATTCCCAACGCATTTTGGGATAGAAAGAAACATGTAGTAACATTACCTTATGAAAATAATTTTGATGAAAGACAAATTCCTTCAAAAGCAAGACCAATTCAAATGAATAAAGAAATGGAAGAATTTTGTAAGAAAGAAATTCAAGATCTTCTTAGCAAAAAATTAATAAGGAAAAGTAGCTCTCCTTGGAGTTGTTCAGCCTTCTATGTTATAAAAAAATGCAGAAATAGAAAGAGGAACACCAAGATTAGTTATTAATTATAAACCTTTAAATCAGGCATTAAAATGGAGTAGATATCCAATGCCTAATAAAAAAGATTTGTTACAAAAACTTTGTAATGCAAACATTTTTTCAAAATTTGATATGAAATCAGGATTTTGGCAATCCAGATCAAAGAAGAAGAAAGATATAAAACAGCTTTCACAGTTCCATTTGGACAATACGAATGGAATGTAATGCTATGCTGCCCCTACCAAGGGCATCAGAGCAAAAATCCTGAGAAGACCAATTTATTATCTTTATTTTGTTTTTTAAGTGGAATTTTGAGAAATTGCAAGTTGTTTTGGAAAAATCTCTTGAATAGATAGTTGTTTTGAAATATTTGTGAGAGACTTTGGTTTGTGTAAAACAATCTCTCTATTTTTTGAATTCTTTGTTGCTTCAGCACCAATTTTTTTGAAGAGGACTTTCATCTTTCATTTGTGCTAGTGCCAATGCTACTTCTGGGGATTCAGAAAGAGACTCAACCCATTTTTTGATTTGAGATGAAATCTCATTTGGATCCTGAGCATCTTGGAATGATGGGCCAGCTGACGATTTTGATGAAGAAGTGTCCTCATTTGCTTCTGCTTGGAAAATTTCGGAACAGGATTTGATTGGTTTTGTTGAAATTGATTTTTGAGTTGATGTTTCTTGCATCTTTCCTTTGCCTTTATCTTTCAATTTGGGGGGCATTTTGTAAAAATTCTCTGGTGAGGAAATCTGGGTAAAGAATTAGATTCTCCCTTAATGTATTCAATTTCGAAATCAAATATGCTTAAAATAGCCTGCCATCTTGCAAAAATTTGTTAGGAAGCAATATTTTGAACAACTTTTTGTAAAACTTCTTTTGCTGATTTGCAATCAATTCGTAAGAGGAATTTTTGATTTAATAAATCACTTTGAAATTTGGTGATACATAAAACAATTGACAAAATTTCCTTTTTAATAGTACTATAATTTTGTTGAGTTGGATTCCAATGCTTAAAGGTGAACTGCACTATTTGTTCCTTCCCATTTTTGACTTGTTTTAAGATTCCTCCATATCCTATTTCTGAAGCATCTATTTCAGCTATTTTCGGACTTGAAGGGTCTGCTAGATGTAAGCAGGGTAAATTTGTGATTTTTTTTTTAATTTGGGATACAATATTGGTATGGACATTAGTCCAGGGTTGTGGTCTCTTTTTTAATCTATCATACAAAGGTTTACATAATTTGCTAAGTCCTGGATAAAAATCTATGACATAGTTTAAGCTTCCTAGAAATCTTTGCAATTAAATTTTGTCAAGGATTTGGTTTGGAAATTTGCTAGCAAATTCTATGGACCTTTCTATTGGGGTAATGGTGCATTGGGTAATATAGTGGCCTAAAAACCTGATTTTTGCTTGAAATAGGTTTATTTTGATTTGGAAATAACTAAACCATTATTCTTGATAATTTTAATGAAAATATGTAAATGCTTGAAATGTTTATCCAAGGTTTCTGAGAAAACTAAGACATCATCAATATAAACAATTGTAAATTGAGAGTATTATTTCAATTGTCTGATACCAGATAAATTGAAATATAACATCTTTCCTTCTATTATTCTGAAAAATAATTATTATTTAATAATAAATTAATAAATTTCAGCCCTTATTAATTAATTACAAGATTTTCCTAATTCTATCAGAATTAGGGTGGTGCAGAAAAACCAAGTTTCTTCAGGGTTTTTAATTAAATCTTGACCACACATCTTAATAATATTTATGTGAAGACCAATTTACCCTTAATTGTAAATTGAGGTATAAACAATAGGAACCACGAGAACACAAGAATCCAGCAAGAGAGGAAGAAGAGAGAATTCAAAAAGATAGAAGAGAGTTTTATGAATTGGTATGTTTACAAATGAGTGGCAGCAAGCAAGGTATTTATAGGGTAGAGATTGGGGGTTTGGAAATTTATGAGGAGGGAAAAAATAAAATGCATTAAGATGCTTCTAAAACGTTTCCATGATTACCATAGTTAAGTTTGATTTGAAAAAATCGTTACAACATTTAAAGGGTGGAAAATGTTCTGAATAATTTATTCAAAAAACAATGCCAAATCTTTTTGTATCTTGACAATGTGAGTTTTTACCTTTCGAAATATTAGGACATATCTCGTATATATCCAACATATATTCCACATTATATATGCACACAGTTCATCATATATAAAATATCTACTTTCTTTTATTTAATAATAATTTTGATATACAACATGCACCCCTAAAATAGGAAAAAGATTTATTGATGAGTACATAACCATATAGAGCATCTCTCACTCGTACATCTTATCATTCAACATAATAATAAAACCATAGGATAGAAGCATAGGAACACGCTTATATATGTGCCCAATTATTATCGCAAATTAAGAAAGAGAGAATTTTTTATCAATGTGTTTTAAATAGGTACCGGATCAATGAACAAGGCATGGATGTCGTCCTTGATGCACGTAGGATGCGTGTATCCATCGCCATGTTTGTAAAACAAATATGATACTCGAGCAATGTTTAAAGGCCTCATTAGGATATCTCTATCTATTGTAGTTGGTCTCATGCATTCTTCATTTATATCCTTCCAAGCATCTTCAAGCTTTTTCTCAAACTTCTCTAGTGTTTCTTTGTCTGAGAGGTTGTGTTCCTTCATGTAGCATCCAACACTAGACGGACAATGCTCTCTCATTTGCTCAAACTACATTTTATGAATAGGGATGTTCAAAATTATATACAAGAAGAATTATAAATTAATACTCCCTCTTTCTCTCAATAATTATCACATTTTAGTCAACACACTCTAAATTTTGACCAATAATTATAAAAAATTATATATAATTAAATTTCCAAAAAAATATATTTTGAAAAGCTTGAAACTTATTTTAACCAAAACTTATTTTTTATAAAATTAATTTTCTATAAAATTAATTTTTATAACTAAACAGTCAAAGTTTAGAATATATAAGTTGACTAAACGGTGACTAGATATTTAAGGACGGAAGGGATAATATCAATCAAATGTATCATCTGTTACATAATAAGTACTAGTATGTAACAGATGGAGTACTCTTAAAACTTTTTTAATTAATGTTAGAATATAGTATACCATATATATATACCTCATGTGATACAATGTCATCCATCATACGGCCAATTAGATCAGCGGCTATCAAAATTCTAGGGTTTGCTTTCAGCCATTCAAATGCTTCAATACCGGTGACTGTCCTCATTCCTAAGAATGACATTGCTATCAATTGTTCGAAAGTAGATGTCTTCCTTGCAACGCTCATGTACTCCTCATATGTTGGTACATGACCTTTATGGCACCATTTTACCTCAGCGTGATAGTTGTCCAGTATTCTTATGAACTACATATCATTTTATTATATATGCCAATTAGCAACAAAAAAAAAAGAAAAAAAAAAGACACCTAATTAATAAAATACCGTAGTTTTTAATTTTGTTTGAAGAAGCACAATAAGCTAGCAGTTCACTTAAAATTTGAGGTGAATGATTCTTACATTGTCTCTCAAGTAAGGGACAGCAAAGGATTTCCCTTCCTTTTTAGCCTCGTTTTCTAATTTAATAAAAACTTCCAGGACAGCCTTGCATATAACGTTGGTATAATCTTGCAATTCATCAACAACACCAATCTCCCATCTGAAATTAAAACATGTATGGCTTTGTTAAGTTAATTAGTACTAATTTTTTAGTGAAATATGAGGATACCATTAATTATAAACCAGTGTTTTTATTCTAGTGCATGCTTTTGTTTATCCCCTCTTCTTTCTTGGTTGACACTTGACACACGTATATAGGATAGATACAGAGGTACATGAGGCTTGAAAAAAAAAAACAAAAACAAAAACAAAAACTTAATTAAGGCAACATGGAAATTAATTATATAAATTAATGAGCGAGATGGAGAAAAACCTCCTTAATGTATCTATGAAACTTTGAAGCTCTTGAGGTGTCCCAGAAGGCATCAAACATCAAGAATTGATGAAAGAACCAATATCTTGGAAACCATTATATATGTACTGAGGTTCGAAGAATAACGTGTTAATCCATGTATAAGGCTCCACATATCTCTCTCTTGCATATGAAAGCTTAGATGAAAAGTTGTAGTCCTTCCAAAACCTGCAAATCGCAAATATATAGTTAAAAGAGACTCTTTACAAGGTCCCGTAATTAATTTCTTTTAGAACTCTACCAAGAAGGTATTGTATAATTTTCCTTTGTTTTATAGTACCAAGATGGCTTATCTCTTGTCGGTGGAGTACTGGAGTAGTTGCACTCGGTTAAAATCTAATTTTAGAACTCTACCAAGAAGGTATTATGCAAATTGAGGCCCTTAAGAAGAAGGTTGTAAGTTGGAAGGTGGTCAAGGTGAATAGAGAGCGCAATGGTTTGACTGATACACTCGCCAAAGATGGGGTTGAAAGGGTTGATGATATGCTACTGGTGTATTGAGCTTTGTGATTTGGTTCCTTGGATGGGTAGATTTGTTCAAGCTACTGCTGCTGTTTATTTTGTTGGTTTTTGTTTTCTTTGGTCGCTTTTGTAGCTTGTCGCAGTAGCTTCAGAGTGGTTGTTTGATGCTCTGTTGTGGTTGTATTTTGTCTGTACTTTTGCATGCGATGTGATGATGCTTTGGTTAATAAAATTTCTATTTGGCCTTTCAAAAAAAAATCTAATTTTGCTAATTGAAGTCGAGTTGCATTCATGGATTCTTCTTGCTCATAGAAAGAGTGTTAGTTATATACTTCCTAGCTTCGAATCTGGGAGGGCGTTTGTTTAACGGGTGGTCAAGCTTCTTCTATTTGCTTTGCTAGATGAAGGCTCGACTTTGTTGCCAAGGCCTTCAAACTTTCCTTGGTGAATGCAAGGGCTTCCTCTAATATACTCTCTCCATGAACTCTCAGATCCGCAGCTTCATACAGGCTTAGCATTCCTCTAACATCGTCTTTCAGACTTTCTTTCAACTTACCATTATCATTGTCCTTGAACTTATCAAACACGCCTGATTAGTTCCCAACACACATATATATACATCAGCTTTTCCTTTTCTGTATGGAATATATATATATATATATATACTAGTAAAGACACGTGCGTTGCACGTATGCTGGAATTAACTCTGCTGGAATTAACTCAGTTCTCTCAACTGATGTCATGGGATTAGTTTGCCCACGAACCATATGATGTAATTTTGTTCTCTTCCTTCATATATATAAAACATAAAAATTAAAATAAAATAAATATAATAAATGACATATTTTTTATCGAAAATAAATGGCATATTAATTTATAATATAATATGAAAAAAATAATTTTTATAAATCATATATAATAAATATAATCAAATCTAAATGAATTATTAATATAATAAATGATATATGTTTAATAGTCTATGAAAATAAAGTTTTCATTGCTTATTTTTGTTGTTGATTTCCATGACAGTTGAAATGAACACAAAACATTGGAAGAAATTTGCAATTTTTATGATGGATTGAGAAATTGTTCTAAAGTGATATCTACTTCTTCCACTTATTTTCTTATGATGAATTATTCATAATAAATAAATAAAAGTTACATAAAAACTTACCTAAATTAGTATATATGAGATTGTAATTATAGTTACACGTGTGTTAATAATTTGTGAATTATAAGAAATGAAATAACTAAATAAAAAGTAATAAATCGCATAAAAATAAATAAATCGCATATTAATCTGTAATATATAACATAACAAATATATAATAATTTAATATTTATAAATCATAAATATTAAAATAATCCAAATGAAATAGTATAAGTATATAATAAATATATAAATTATGCTTAATAGTCTACGAAAATAAACTTATCATTATAATTCTTTTCCACTTTAATCTTTTTGTTGACAACATTTTTTATTTTCACCAAAGTTATGTCATCATCTTCATCATCAATTGTGACTAACTTGGCTTTTCTTGGAACTCTTTTTTCTTTTGGTTTTTCATATGCTTGTCTTGGCAAATCATCCATCGAGCATAATTAAGTCTGCATCTACATTTCCATCTTTACTTCCATCAACCTTTTGCCTCTTCTTGAGCTTTCTCTTTTCCACGAAAATGTTGAGATGTGTCAACATTTTCTTCATCTTCAAATTTGTAATTTTGCAACTTCTTTGATTAACTCGGCATTTTAACCAAAATTATTAACTTTAAGAGAACAAAATTTTGTTGCAGATATCAGTTTTTCTTGCAACTCCTTTTTTCGTTTTGGTTTTTCATATGCTTATCTTGGCAAATCATCCATCGAGCATAATTGAGTATGCATCTACATTTCCATCTTTATTTCCATCAACCTTTTGGCTCTTCTTGAGTTTTCTCTTTTCCACGAAAATGTTGAGATGTGTCAACATTTTCTTCATCTTCAAATTTGTAATTTTGCAATTTCTTTGATTAACTCGGCATCTTAACCAAAATTATTAACTTTAAGAGAACAAAATTTTGTTATAGATATCAGTGCTAGTTCCACACCTTTTATTTTATTATACTTTATAATTTCTTAATTATATCTATATTATAAATCTTAAAACTTGTTAAAATAAAACAATTTACTAAAAGAAAAAAAATCGATCGAAACAAAACTTTTAGGTAGTTTTCTATCCTTTTTATTCTCCCCTCTTTCCCGCTTCTCTAGCCTTCTAACTCTCTTTGTTGTAGATATCACCCATAATTCTGAACCTTTTATTTATTCTAAATTATTTATCAATATTATATGAGTTTAAATTATGTTAGGATGATACTAAAAATAGGTCTTTTTTGCATTCCATTAAAATGATGCCACCTCATCTTAAAATTGTTAAAATAAGATAGTTTACCAAAAAGAAACAACCATTTGAACATAGGTATTGTTGACTCCAACCTTGCTGAACTTTTGGCGGTTGTTGAAGTTTTATCAATCATTATGGATGTTGTTGCTTTCCCATTGCCTAGAATTATTTTGGAAAGTGATTCTTCAAATGTTATCTCATGCATTACTAAATCTGATAGTAGACCATGGAAGTTTAGTAATCTCTTTAATAGGTTGTCTAACTTGTTAGAGATTATCGGTCATGTTACTTTTGTTTATATTTTTAGGGAGGCAAATTTCTTTGTAGACTCTTTAGCCAAGCTTGGTGTCTCAAGAATATCAAACTTGATTGCTTGGTTGTAACCTTCTCCTCTTTAATAAATTATTTATCCTTCAAAAAAAATGAAAAAAAACTTTCAATTTAACGAAAAGAAAAACATCGCTTGAAACAAACTTTCAGTCAATTTTCTTTTTGCCTTTTATTCTCCTCTCTTCTCTTCTAGTCTATATTTTTTTTTTGAATTTTCAATCTGTTTTATTTTTATTATTGCCATTATTTTTTTAGGTAATTATTGTTGCCATTCTAATGTCACACTATATAGCATCTAATTTTAGTATTCACCATTTTAATCTTTCCAAAACAAATCTCACAACACAACCAGACACCCCTATCTGTAAATCAAATTTGTAAAATTTGTATACAAATTGGTTTGAGAAATAATGTTTTCCTATTCACCAATTTATAGTTCCTTCCTTTTTTGCGATCGAGAAATTGAATTTATATGCTATTGTGCATATTAACTAAAGATTAATGTGATTGAAGCTATTGAAGCAAAATAAGTAATGATCTATTGATATATTTCAAAGAAAAATTAAATTGAATTGAACTTTTTAATATATAATAATATAATACTAAATAAACTACATAAACTTAAACTTTTTAATATTAGCTACATAACTAATTTTTAATATTTGTTTACACAATTCAATCAAACATACTCTTACCTTTATATAAATTATATTTGTATAAAATTGTAACTAAACTTAATGCAACGTGAGGAACTATAAAAGTTGATATACAAATTGGATTGATAAATAAAAATTTCCTAATTACTAATCATATGTCCTTAACTTTTTTTACGGTTGAGAAATTAAATTTAATATGCTACATATACATATTTTTGACAGTTTAAACCAAAGATAGAACTTAATTTGTCATTTTTAATCTACCAATTTTTTGGATATTAATTAATTAATGAAGGATTGATGTGATTTAAGCTTACATTAATGAAAATTAAAAAGTTGCACATGCACTATAATTAACGATGTCATCAAAAAAGAAAAAGTTATACACGGTGAATATTGGCTGTCACATTATTAGTTAGCAAATACAAAATTGTGAGGCATTCAATATAAATATCATTAGTTACTATTTAAATTTTGATATATTGATAATTATTTTTTAAAAAAAGACTAATTAGATTCAACAAAAAGAGACTAACTAAATATAATTGGTAAAAACAACCATCTTCTCTAACCTCCTCTTAGGCCCCTACCAAATATGCCGCTAATTTTCATGGCATCTATTTTTGTTTTCATTTTTGCCTCTTATTACAATTTACAACTGTCACTCCCATGACTATATCCACTATCTTTTTACTCTAATAATCAAACCCCAAATCTTATTTTCCTTCT
>AWUE01013482.1:0-24317 GCA_001974825.2 Corchorus olitorius
CTAAAGTATTCAATTTGGACCTATTATAGCACTCCAAGTTCAGCTTCATTTGGTTTAACATCAATTTATTTGTTTTAAAGTAAAAACAAATGCAGGGGGAGATTGCCACAAAATGATAACATAATCTTCCTCTCAGAACAATTGTAATCAAAATAAACTACCTTGCCCATTGTAGATACAATTATAAAACAAAAGAAAAGAATCCAAACACAGCAGTTTGCATACCAAATTCGAATGTGACAACTAAGCAAAGTGACAGAAACAATTCGGCTTGGTCAGCATCTTTCTAAGAGACAAGTTTTTGAGCTTTCTAGATCTCTGTTTCTATCTTGGTTTTCAGGGTAGACAAAGCAAGGCTTTACTTACCATTGCATTCATAATAATATCTTATGAGAATAAGCGGAGGAATCAATTGGTTGGTGAAAGCCTATGAGGGAGAACAAGAAGCGAAGGAAGAAAACTATGAAAGGGGTAGAAAAATAAGGAAGAAGAAAGGTAAAAAAAAAAAATGGTAGAGAGAGAGAGAGAAAATGAAAAATTTAAAAAAATTAATTTTTCTTTTAAATTTGAGGACCCAAATGCCAGGTGGCAAAAAAGCTGACGTGGAAAAGTCACGTCAGCATTATTAACGGCCGTTAGTCACGTGACGGCACATGATCAATGGACAGTCCAAAAAGGACTAACGGGGCTTACTTTTGAAACGTAAGGGATTAATTTGTGCAAAAAAAAAAGGATTATTTTGTCCAAAAAGGAAAACATAAGGGATTTTTTTAGGTATTTAGCCTTTGATTAAAAAATTAAGTAATATGGAATTTTTATCCCAATAAATTAAAGGGTATTTTTTTTGATAAAAAATTAAAGGGTTTATATGTTCCTATAAAAAAGTTACATTAATTGAAAAGTTAAAATATTAGTATTTTTTAAACACCTCAATTTAAGTGCATTAAATGCACTACACATGAAAAAGTTAACTTTTTAACAATTTTAGTTGCAAACCCAACACTTTTTTTCTTCACATTTAATAAATATGCCGCGCCTCTTTATTTATCTCATCCTTCATTAATCAATACTCTACCTATCATCTTCCACTAAAGTGGAACATGGATGACAACTCTCCATCCTTCCATTTAAAAACTGCACTACCATAGCAGCATATAATTCAACTGTGACAACATCAAAGCTTTTTGCCAACATCAACCCTTCACCGATAATTTAGCTCATTTGGGCTTTTCCAAATCGGTCGAATAGCTATTTTCTTCTCATAACGCTCACATCTGAATCCTTAATTAACTAATACGATTCCCACTCGGCCCAAATCCTCAAGGTCCAAGAATCAACCTATTCGTTACAAGGACTATCAGTTGGACTAAGACAGAAGAATGAAGCATAGCAACCAAGGAGCAGTTTATTTAATTATGTCTATTTCCTATTAAGATATTTTATGTCTTGTATTGAGCTTATAGTGCTATCGTTGTAGTGGATTCATGCCAGCACGTGATCCCATAACGATTTGATGTACTACCTTTATATTTGTTGTAGTTAATGAAAGAGAAAACAAGAAAACATTTGAAGAAAAAATTCCTCTTCTCATCCCTTTCTTCTGAAATCCTCATCCCATTCTGTTACTTAAATCGTGGGGGTTAAGAAAAGCCTATCACTGGTGCTTTCGTTGCCCTTCCGCCGTCAATATGCCGCCAAAGCCGTAGACACCGTCTGAAGAAGCGATCACCGCTTAAGTCGCAGCTCTTCTCGGTGCTCAAATCCAAGATCTACAAACGTCCCTTGATGCCAAGTATGCATCTTTAGATGCTAGATATACTACCTTGACCACTGCACTTACAGAGCAACATTCTAGCATCTTCACACTCGTGTTGCAAAGTTGGACAAACAGACCCCTGATTCACCTCAATCTTACTTATTACCCTCTCATATCCTTAAATCATCATCATCATCATTGTCGGCTTCCTTTCCCACTCCACCAGAAAACATGGGTCTTAAGAGCCCAAAAATACATCTGTCTACATTTGATGGTACTAACCTGTTGGATTGTCTCTTTCAAGCAGAGCAATATTTCTCCTTCTATGCCATCAAGCCAGAACAATGATTGTCCCTAGTTGCCTTTTTCATGAGCGGCGTCGCTTTCAGCTGGTTTAAATGGCTACATAGAAATAATTTACGGACAGATTGGGCATCGTTTGCTCAAACATTGGAACGCCGTTTTGGACCCTCCTCCTATTTCAACCATGAGGCGGCGCTTAAAAAACTACGACAAACATTCACTATCAGCCATTATAGAGAGGATTTGAAAAGCTCGCTAACCAAGTTGATGGCCTTCCACAAACGAGCCTTCGTAACTGTTTTATTAGTGGATTGCTTCCCCAGATCCAGAGAGAGATGGCGACTATGAAACCTCAAACATTGGCGGAAGCCGACGACTGTACAGTTTTGATAGAAGAGAACTTGCGGATGCTTCTTCCTCTGTTTCTTATCCTACGGTAATAAACCCTCGAGCGCCACCAGCCAAGCCTCTATTAGCTCTACCTCCCCCAAAACCTCCATCGATAACCCCTGTTTCTAAATCACCATCCACAACCCAAGCAAAACCTCTTGCCAGTTTCTCTATTAGACGGCTTTCTCCAACCGAGATGCAAGCACGGAGGGCCAAAGGTCTCTACTTTAATTGCGATGACCAATATAAGTCAGGCCACTGCTGCTGCACAGCCCCATTTTTGTTGTTACAAACGGAAGTTGACACTGAGGAACCACCAGAAACCGATCTTCCCTCTGCTCTCACTCTCACTCCATCGCCTCAGTCACTTCCACCACCAGATTTCGATGCAAACGACCCATCTTCCTTTTAGGTCTCTTTTCAAGCTTTAAATGGGTCTTCTCTTTCATGCCAGACAATGAAAATGACTGGTGTTCTCATGGGTCATAGAGTACGGGTCCTTATTGATTCCGGCAGTACGCACAACCTTATGCAACCTAAGGTAGCTAAGCAATTGGGGCTACGCCTAGCACCCGCACCACCATTCTCAGTCGTGGTCGGCAACGAGGAAAAGCTTCATTGCACCGGTAAGGTTCCGTCCATCATAATTGGGCTAGAGGGGCATGGATTCACGCTGGATTTGTTACTTTTAGATATTTGGGGAGTCGACGTCGTTTTGGGAGTGCAATGGCTTGCACAGATTGGGCTATTTATTGCAGATTATAGGGCTTGCTCATGTCTTTCTATGGGCCTCGAGTAGATTACATTACTCTTCATGGGGACAAGTCCACTCAAATTAGCTCAACCAATTGCCAACAACTTAGAAGACTTGTCCATACGGACTCTATTGCTTCAACACATTTATTAAAAATTGAAGAGATTACAGAAAATTCTATCTCTCCAAAGCTCGTGGTGTCAGAGGCCATTCAGCCTCTTCTTTCTCAATACCACAACGTCTTCTCAGAACCTCAATGATTACCTCCATTCCGGCAACACTCTCACCACATCCACCTACAGCCAGGTACAACTCCGATCAACGTACGCCCTTATCGATACCTACACTCCCAGAAGCAAGACATGACTTCCATCATCGAAGACATGCTCAAACAGGACATAATACAGCCAAGTGTATGTCCTTTCTCTTCTTCAGTGCTATTGGTTAGAAAGAAGGATGGTACGTGGCGTTTTTGTGTGGATTACAAGGCTCTCAACACGGCAACAATCAAGGATCGGTTTCCCATACCCATGGTGGATGAGCTCATTGATAAGTTACCTGGGGCAAAAGTTTTCTCTAAACTGGATTTACGAGCTGAATACCACCGGATTCGAGTTGCTCCCGAGGATATTCCGAAAACGGCCTTTTGGACCTCCGATGGGCATTATGAATTTCTTGTCATGCCCTTTGGGCTAACGGATGCACCATCGACGTTCCAAGCTACTATGAATGATGTTTTTCGGCCCCATTTACGCCAATTTGTTCTTATGTTCTTCGATGACATCCTGGTTTATAGTCCCTCTCTGGAAACTCACTATGATCATTTAGCTAAGGTGCTTCAACTCTTAACTCAACATCAGTTTTATGCAAAGCTCTCCAAATGCACATTTGGGCAAACATCCATTGAGTAGTTGGGGCACGTAATTGGGGACCAAGGGGTGCATGTGGATCCATCTAAGATTGAGGCGGTAACAGCTTTGCCAGTTCCCACCAATTTGAAGACATTGCGAGGGTTTCTTGGACTCACCGGTTATTATAGAAAATTTGTCAAAAATTATGCTCACCTAGCAGCGCCCCTTACTAATCTCTTACGCAAGGACAACTTCACTTGGTCACCAGAAAGAGAGCAATCTTTCATGGCTTTAAAAGCAGCTCTTACTACTGCTCTAGTATTGGCTCTGCCGAATTTCTCCTTGCCATTCTCCATAGAGGCTGACGCTTCCAATGTGGCCATTGGCGCTGTGCTCACCCAAGTTGGCCATCCAGTGGCATATTTTAGTAAAAAATTGGGGCCCCAGAAACAATTAGCCAGCACCTATGCGAGAGAGTTATATGCCATCACTGAAGCTATACATAAATGGCGCAATATTTGATTGGCAGGTCCTTCACCATTTATACGAATCAAAAGAGCATCAAAAACATGATGAATCAAACGATTCAAACGCCTGGACAACAAAAATGGTTGGTGATGTTGCTTGGGTTCCAATACTCCATTGAATATAAGCCAGGAAAACAAAACAGTGCTGTCGATGCTTTGTCAAGATGCCACAGCCTTCAAGCCACGCACTTGGCCATTACACAACCAATTTTGTCCTTCCTAGATGACTTGAGAAACTTTTATATTGGGGAAGCATGTGGGAAACAATTATGGGCACAGGCTGTTACCAACGATAATGATGAGTTTACAGTAGCAGATGGGCTGTTATTCTTCAAGGGTAAGGTCTTTGTTCCCGAAACACATTCTTTGAGAATTTCACTGTTGGAAGAGTTCCATTCTTCCCCAATAGGTGGGCAGACAGGGGTCAGGAAAACTCTAGCCCGATTGGCAGCCAACTTCCATTGGCCTAAAATGAGGCATGATGTGGAAAATTTCATCAAACATTGCAGCACTTGTCAACAAGTAAAGTATGAGACTTCGAAGCTTGGAGGACTCTCAAATCCCTTGCCCATTCCATCCCAAATTTGGCAAGACATCTCGATGGATTTTATCACTCACTTACCTTCATCCTCTGGCAAAACTAACATATGGGTAATTGTGGATAAACTCTCCAAGTATGCTCACTTCATTGCTCTACCACCTACTTATGATGCTGCAAACTTGGCTGAAATCTTTTGCAAGGAATTCTGTAAGTTGCATGGGATGCCAGCCACCATAGTAAGTGACAGAGACCCAAAATTTCTTAGCAATTTTTGGAAGGAATTATTCAAGTTACAGGGAACAAAATTATTGCACAGTAGTGCTTATCATCCCCATTCAGATGGGCAAACAAAGGTCCTTAATAGGTGTTTGGAAACCTATTTGAGAAGCTTTGTGAGTGAGAAACCTCGGCTATGGACCAAGTTCTTGCACTGGGCAGAATATTCTTACAATACTTCAAAGCAGTCATCTACTGGTTTAACTCCCTTTGAAGTTGTGTATGGGAGACCACCACCCTCTGTTCTTTCTTATATAATAGGAACTTCATAGCTTGAATCTAGTTTGTTGGAAAGGCAGCAAGTCTTGAGTGTACTCAAAACCAATCTGGCAAGAGCCCAAAACCATATGAAGATGCAGCACGACCGCAATAGGCCTGAGAAACAGTTTGAAGAGGGAGACTGGGTGTTTTTAAAATTGCAACCGTATCATCAGATTTCAATCAACAAACGACCATCCCAGAAACTTGCGAAACGATATTTCAGGCCATTCAAAATACTTCGCAAGTTAGGACCTATGGCGTATGGATTGGAGCTACCAACAGAAGCTAAGATCCATTCTGTTTTTCACGTGTCGATGCTGAAGAAATGCTATGGCTCCCCTGCTGATCATTATGCGCCATTACCAAAAACTTTTGTTGATGATCAACACGTTTTGGAACCAAGTGAGATTTGGGTTGCAGGGACTCTATGCTTAATGGCGTTGCAACCATACAGTATCTCATACAATGGAAGGTTCTTATAGCTGTTGATGCCACTTGGGAATGGGAGGGCAACCTGAAAACTAACTATCCTCTCTTCAACCTTGAGGACAAGGTTGCTCGGGAAGACATCGGCAATGATAGGATTCCCACTCGGCCCAAATCCTCAAGGTCCAGAAATCAGCCTGTTCGTTACAAGGACTATCAGTTGGACTAAGACAGAAGAATGAAGCATAGCAACCAAGGAGCAGTTTATTTAATTATGTCTATTTCCTATTAAGATATTTTATGTCTTGTATAGAGCCTATAGTGCTATCGTTGTAGTGGATTCATGCCAGCATGTGATCCCATAACGATTTGCTGTACTACCTTTATATTTGTTGCTGTTAATGAATGAGAAAACAAGAAAACATTTGAAGAAAAGATTCCTCTCCCATCCCTTTCTTTGAAATCCTCATCCCTTTTTGTTGAATCTGGCTCCTCTCCCGTCCCTCAAATGTACTGGAGAGGCCAGTCCATGTTAGATGTTATACACGTGTGTTATGTAAGATCTAGCGATAGATATTATCCGATAAAATAAAACTGGTGTGTAGTGAAACTTTTTCTCTTTTTCTTTCTCCCATTCTACTGCCGTTACAAAACCTACAATGGTTTGTTTAAAAAGCGAAATCCAATCGAAATCACTCCTAAAGTTTCGTTGCTATCCTATTGATTCATCTGATCCTTTTTCTTTTTCATTGTTTCGATTCCTCCTTATGTGATTTTCCTTGAGCAAAAAATTGTAAGCTTTGTTCTGGTTTTTCGTGGCTGCAAAAGCTCCGTTACAAGAATTTATTTCTTTCCTTCAAGAGGATTACGATTCCACTGGTAGTAATCTCCGAAAATTGCATATTGGTATTCTAGGGTTTATGCAATAATTGATTAAATTCTTTTGAACCTTATATATTGACAAACAAAACATTGTGTTCCTCTTGGGTAGAATCAGGGTTTCAAATAGCGGTCCGCTACCGCAATAGCGGACGCTATTTAGCGGTAGCGGAACCCTCCGAAACCGCTTTTCATCAAATATCGGTGGAGATAAGGAATCACACTCGTAGCGGCGTCTTGCGGCCGCGAATAGCGGCCATAGCGGTCAATAACGGTGATAGCGGTACGCTATTGCCGCTGGTCACCGTTTTTGGCTTTCAAAACTGAACTTCAAATATAAAACCCACTTGTTTCTTATGTAATTCGGTCAATTTTAAGTGTATATAACTCAATACCAGAATTTAAAAAAGATAAAATTCTTGTAATTGTGTTGTATATGGGACTTGAATACTTGATAGAACAGAGATATCGAAGAATGTTTGGCTGACAGCCCCTCTAATTGTTTGGGGAACAAAGAAGAAAGAATTTTCTGCCTGGTTTTGGGGCTACGGGCTAACTGCGGTTCTTCAAGCTCAGGCATCTTTTTACTGGACTCTGGAGATTTATTAGGTGAAACAGAGAGTAAACAGGGGAGAGAGCAGAGATAGATGTTTGGACTTTGGAGAAGGAGACGTGAGTGGGTTTAACTTTAGAAAAGAGGAAATTAAGTGAAAGTAGTATATTGTTTTTTTTTTTTGGACTAATAATTATTATATTGTTATGTGTTATATATAGTAAAGTAATATTTATACTGGTAGTATCATTGTGAATAAATTATTTATATTTACAATAATATTAACTAGGATAAGAAATTTCAGAATTATTGGCAATAATTCACAATAATATAATAACTATAATAATAAGTTATAAACATGATTTTTCATATAAGTAGAAGGAATTAGTGTGTGCAAATTACTTAAAAGATTGATAAAAATAATAGTATTCTGAAGATAATTAATATATAATGTAATTTGTGCGAAATTCATGTCCGCGATGACCGCAACGACCGTAATGGCGTCCGTTATTTCCGCAAACACGATAAACGCGACACGACCGAAAACACGGCCGCGACCGCAATTTAAAACCCTGGGTAGAATATCTCTCTATGTAATTTCTTAATGGTGGAAATGGTGGAAACCAATCGGCTTTCCAGTCTTGCCTTCTGGTGATATAGTCATGAGATGTGCAGACACAACTATAATTTCTCTGATTTATACAAGTTAAAAAAATTACTAAGGTTTTAGAAACAAGAGCTCTGCTCTGCTTGGAGGTAGGTAAGGGAATTGTGAGTTCTGTTTTTTGGGATCTGGATTTAATCCTAAGTTCAGAGAGATGCCGGAAACCATCTTCATTCTTGAACGAACTTAGGCTTTTCTTTTATCTACAGTTCGTTCAAGAATGAAATGAAGATGGTTTAATGTAAGGCCTATCATTAACATCAAGCTTGTTCCATTGCATGCAAAGGCTTTGGTGCCAAGGAAAGAAGCGAGAAACAAGAAAGTGAGAAAATTTCGAATTATGACATGTCATCATAAAAATGATCTTAGAATCATGGTCTAGATTTAGCCCATAAAAGAGGGGTGGGGATATTTTGAAATCCAAGCAAGAAGGGATGGTCCCTCCTCCCAAGTAGATTCATGATTAAGATTCTGTAGCTCAGTCAAAAATATTGTTTAGACGTTCTTACCAGACAAGACAATAATCAATTTTGCAAGCAAATGCAGCAATAATTGATCATCAGATTAATTTATAGCCAAAACCCTAAAATGTTGCCAAATGGAGACCATGATAAAATTGAATGATCTCCTTTTATCATTGAGCCCTTTCATATAAATTTAGCTTTTACTATGATCACAATACATAAAATAGCTCAACTCTACCATGAACTTGACAAATTTGAACCCGGTAAGCTTTGGACAATTCTCGTTGTTACTGTTTCAAAAATTGTAATGGATAACAATCAAATTGATTTGACGAATCTTATCTTCATATAGAGAGAGATGCAAAGATATTTATTCCACCAAAGAAAAAGGAGCTGAATCTGGTTCTCCACCATTTCTATTGCGGGATCGAATATATCTTAGACATGACAAGAAGATAAATGCAGCTTACTCACCCTTCTTTCACTGTTTCCTTTCCAGCTTTCACCCTTAGCCTTAAATCTTCTTTTTATTGGACACAAACCAAACTGATCATCAGCAATCAGCATTGCAATTTCACAATTCACAAGCATTATAATGGCAAGAAGAGAACGATGCAGTGGATGTGGGCTGTACCTGCTGGTTCCACCAGAGGCCCAAACCATTCGTTGCGCCGTCTGCCAAGCCATTACCATTACCAATACCATCACCCCAGTGGCCGGAAACCAACGCCACAATGGCCATTGGGTTCAGCTCCATGACTCAGTACTAGGACCTGCAGGGAGGCCCAGGTTTTAATTTGTTACTTTTTTTAGTCTTGTTATGTCAGGTTTATTAACTGTCTTCCCAACCAATTAGTTATTTAACATGTGTGTGGTTTGGTTATGAAATAGCTATCCTGGGACAGGAACGCATCAAATCCCCTATGTGTATGTTCCTCATCGGCCTCCGCAGCCAAGGCCGTCGCTGTCTCCCGTTTCGGCGCATGGAAGGAAAAGGGCACTTCTTTGTGGAGTGAATTACCATGGAAAGAGTTACAGACTCAAAGGAAGCATCAATGATGTCAAGTGTATGAGGTACCTTCTTGTGGAGAAATTGGGCTTTCCTACTGACTCCATACTCATGCTTACAGGTCACTCAATCTTCTTCTTCATTCAAATCTTTCATTTCTTGTAATTAATGTTGGTTTAAATTGATTAGTCTCAATTGCAACCAAGGATGGTTCCTGAAATATATGGCTCTGTACTACATACTACGTACATATTCATGTTAATTTGATAAAAACAATAAGAAATTTAGTATAAATTTGCATGATAAATTAATTGATACTTGTTTTAAGTAAAATTGAATGAATGTGCAGAAGATGAGACAGACCCTTTTAAGATCCCAACAAAACAGAACATCCGAAAAGCACTGAGATGGCTGGTCTACGGTTGCCAGGCAGGGGACTCGTTAGTGTTCCACTTCTCAGGGCATGGGACTAGGCAAATTGATTACAATCATGATGAGCTTGATGGGTACGATGAAGCCTTGTGCCCTCTTGATCATGAGACGGAGGGGAATATAATCGATGATGAGATAAACGACACCATTGTAAGGCCACTACCTCGAGGAGTGACACTCCACGCAATCATCGATGCCTGCCATAGTGGAACTGTTCTTGATTTGCCCTTTGTTTGCAGGATGAACAAGTCAGTTCTATATTAATTAATTCCTCCATTCTGCTTTTTCTTGCACAAGAATGAATATTGACAATTTGTTATAATTGGGTTGTGTATATAGAGAAGGGTTCTACATGTGGGAAGATCAGAGACATCCCTTATTTTATAAGGGTACAAGTGGTGGACAAGCCTACTGTTTTAGTGCTTGTGATGATGATCAAAGCTCTGCAGATACCACTGTCAGTTGCTCTTTTATATAATATACTGTGTTATAAAATATTAAATTCAAATTATATATGATTAATGATTTATGGCTAAGTTAAGTTGAATGTTTTTGTGATAGGCTTTCACCGGAACCAGTACCAGGACGGGTGCCATGACGTTCAGCTTCATCCAAGCGGTGCAAAATGAACCTGGATTAACGTACGGTCGCTTGCTTAATGCAATCCGCAATTCAATACGAGATGTTAAAGCAGGTTTACGCCTAAATGGTCCAATTGCAACTCTTTTTAATAAGGTCTTATTTGGAACAGCAACACAGGTACTAATTTCTTAATTATACCTGATTAAATATATCTCACAAGAATAATAATTAGTAGACAAGGGTTTTGAAATCTATTCTTAATTTGCAGGAGCCACAGCTAACTTCATCCGAGAAATTTGACATCTACTCGAAGCAGTTTGTGCTTTAGTAATTTCACTTGTCCTTACAAAATTGTCTACAACTATTTGGTTGTGTAATTATCAAATATTGACAAGATCATATATAGTAATTACTTATTTTGTGGAAGAGCATGTATCTATAAACTTACGGTGCTTAATTACCTTGTACAAAGCAACCTCTTTGTAGTAGATTATTCCCATTTGTGCCATATATATTATACGATTATGAATATATTCGGATAATGACTACAAGAACAGATTGATAGAAGTATAGCATTTAAATAGAATAATCCTACATGAATAAATATATACGACTTAAATAGTTGTATACTAGTTGATCATACCATTAATGGAGGAGCAAGAGGTTGCGAGAAGTGGAACACCAGCGAGCATAAGAGGCATGAAGGTTGGGCCAGTCAGAGGAAGGGGAATAGGTGAAGTGGTGAAGCCAGAGGGAGAGTACTTGCTCTTGCTCCTCTTGTTCTAACATTTCTATGCTCTCTTCCAATACCTTCTCTACCTCCGCTCTTTCGTTTACGCTCAGCGCTGGCACATCGGTGCCATTGCTAGCTTTGCATAGCAATGGCAACCATGACATTAACATTTTCACCTTTGTTTGCCTCTGCCTCGCTAATTTCTTGTCGTCTTCATCACTTTCTTCCTCTTCCGCTCCAATATCCTTGGCTTGTTTGAACAAGAATGCTGCACATGTGTATAGTTAAGCAAAAAGTAAAACATCGATCTTATATACATGTTCAAGAATTGGAATATATATGGTCAAATAAAGTACCCAAATTCATTTATCGAATCACAAACTTTCTTTTGAGTCCTTACATATCCTGTTAAAAGATTAAGATGGTGACAAATATCATGATCTTTGCTGCTGTAATGATTTAACAAATATAAGTTGCTGATATATTTTTTAAGGCTTGAAGTTGAACTTGAAGCTAGCTGTGCCAAGACTCGGATTTGCATTTGTTAAGGTTGCTTTATAAAATTTCTTATTCAGCAATCGGTTAGACTTAAGGCCTCGTATGCATGATGATGCACATGGAATAGCTCGTGAGAGATAAACAAGTCGATCGGTTCGGTCTTGCCGGTTAAAGACTTGGAATGGCATGGAATGGTTTCATTTACTATAATTAACCTTTTGAAATATCTGAAACAATTAGTACAACACTAATTTGTAAAGATGTCAAGTATGGTGGCGGAACTTTCACATCCAGCTTTGCACACCCAGAAATCATCAAATTTCTATGTTACTAATTAAAAATGGAAACATGCTATTAGAATTTAGAATGAGAAAATCACGTTAAGGCCAAAAGTCAAGAGTCGCGGTTCAACCCATGATAAAATGTGGGTAAATAAAGTAAAAACAATGGTGGGATTGGGTAGCAGACCCCACAAACGACATGACTTGGAAGGGAGCCATAAAGAATAAGTCGAATTTGGCATATAGAGAGTAAGTCGGTCCTCTCATAGTCATAGGCATAGAATATTCTTCAACAAGGGAATATTCAGCAACAAAAATATCTTCCAGGAAACAGTACTTCACTCAGAATCAGGCAATCATTATGGCCAAGTAATTCAATGCGAAATTTCATGGATTAAAACACTAATTGCTCAGTCATAAAATTGATCAAAAATGGCTTATTGCACTTATCAAGGATTATATACTAAAGTTGACCCGGTTTATCTGGCTATTAAAAAACATGGCATTGGCATTGGCATTGGCATTTGGCAACCCTTTCTTATGAAATTTTAGCACAAAAGAGATTATAAGCCAAAGAAGAGTAAGACAGACATACCGGAGACCTTAAGCAACGAACATTGAAGCCGCGGCTCAGCTGAAAGTGAAAGCCGAGCCACATTTGAAGCCGACGCCCACCTCTCAACAGCCTCTTCCTCAAACCCACAACCGCCCAACTTCTGAGCCAACCAAAGCAGCTCAGCAGCCAATTTCTCAGCCGAATTCCCTGACGGCTTCATATCCTCTCTCCGCTTCCCTGCCCTGGTCCACGCGCCACCTCCAACCGATCGAACCGCCCGCAAAACCTTGCCCAACCGATACTGATCCAGCTCACCAGGTCCCGAACCATCTTGCCCCAATTCAGCCATTGCAGCTTCCAGCTGTCTAAGAGTCCTCGAAAAAGCCGCTGACAAAACCGTACGGTTGACTTCACGTAAGGCTTGGACGTCTTCCCTATGATTCTCTTCTATCAACCTTTCCGCTAAAGATCGAACGATTTCATACTTCCTGGAGCTAACGGGAATGTCATTAACGATTGATAATAGCTGTGAAAGCGCACGAGCGATTCCCGAGTCCCCAACCCCAACCCCGCAAGCACAAGCCACGTGGCTATCGGTTTGGGGTTGGAGGGGCTTAAACTTAATTGAGTCATAATCTTCGGGTTCAGGGTTTAAAGAAGGGAATAGAGAAGGAAGTATGCGCAGAAAAAACAAGAAAGAAGATATGGCAACATAGCGAATTAATTCAAGGAGCTTGTATTTTTCTGATAAGTTTAACAGGGATTTATCGGCATAAATAAATAGAGAAGTTACCATGTTTCGGATGAGTAAAGGGGCCATGGTAGTCGGTGAGTTTTCCATCATGCCCATTTTTTGTTTTTCCTTTTCGAGTTTCTTTTTCTTGGCTTAAGTTTAATATCCGAGATTGTTTATGTAAATGACAAAGAGTTTTAGATTGAGAGGCTAAGAAATGAGGAAGAAGGAAGGAGGAATTGGTAAGGTAATGAGTCGAGGACAAATTAAGACTTAAGAGAGAGTTCTCGTCGTCGTGGGTCGTTGAACATGTTTATTAGGATGATGGAGATGTATGCGATGGGAAACGCCGAAACAGCTGGTTCGTTGTGTTTAGTTTTTGGGCCCTTTGTTTTCCACCAATTAGCCTTGTCCCTTTTACAACCGGTTTGGGCTTTTAATGGAAATTCACCCAATTAGATACAATTCAAATAGTAATTCGGTCCTAACATATTTATACATGATTGAATTGGATAACTCGACGTAGCAAAATACTATAATTCGTGATTGGTTAAGTTGATGAGTAGCTTCAATTTTACAAGTTCAATGTTCTAAAAAAGCATTTGTTTGGAGTACTTCACACTTCGTCCCTAAAAAGATTAATCTCGGGTCCAAATGAATTAGGGATACCATATTCCTAAAAAAAAAAAAATCCAATACTACTTTTCTTCTTGATCGCGGTCACCCTTTGTTTAAGAGGCCACCTAGGGGTGGCAATATTAACCGAATATGACAGATTCCGACTAGCCTCGCTTTGATAGAGTCGGTTTTTCTTTCAAAAATCGGGGTTGAGTTAGGTTGGGGTGGATCGGGTTTTCTAAAGTAAAGAGTTGGGGCCGGGTCGGAGACGGATTCAGGTAAAATCCGCCCTGCTCCAAACCGACATTTTTACAAAAATACCCTACTTCTATTATGTTAAGCCTTTTATGCCCTTACTTATATAAATACATGTTAAGAATTAGGTTTTTCCCTATCTTCCAAGGCTTTTTTTTTTTCATTTCTTTATACATATATAATTTTTATCCAAGCCAAATCTTGTCTTTTTTTTTTTTGTCTCAATCTTCTTCTTTTGTTGGTTAACTTTCTGGTTTTACCTTTTATCTTGGCTTTTTGCATTTTAAATTTGACTTTTAATCATTTGTTGGCTTTGAAGACTGGTATAGTCAGGTCGAGTCGGATGCATCGGGTTTTTCTTTCCCCTATTGAAGGCGGGGTTGGATTTTGTTTTCTAAACTCCGATCGGGGGTTGGGGTGGAGGTGGGTTGGAGGTTAATATCATCGGGTCGAGGTGGGGCAAGCAAAAATCCGCCCTGCCCCGACTTGTTGCCATGTCCTAAGGCCACCAAACTATATAGGCCAACACTTGTTGGTGTCAGATTGGCCAAATATCCGATTTGGGTCTAAACGTTTATTAATTTGCTCAATTTGAGTCCAAACCTTTAAAACATAATAATTTGGACCTAAACGTTTCCAAAACCAACCATTTTAGGCCTAGTTTAAACAGAAATTTAGAATTGAAGTCCATGCGCTGTTAGCACGCATTAGTGAAAGAAAATACTCTTCAATTATTTACCCTAATTAAATAATTTGAACCTAAAAAACAAAAAAAAACAAATTTATTCAAATATTTACCCTAATTAAAAAAATTTTAAAAATAGTATTTTCAATGTCATGTCACGCCGTTAGTAACGGTAATGGCGTGTGCGCTTCACAGCCAGAGCACCGTCTAATTTAGGCCCAAATTGGTTGATTTAACATTTAGCCTCAATTTGATTCACTTTAAAGCTTTGGATTCAAATTGAGTAGGCAAAATGCTCAATTTGGGACCAAACGTTTGTTGCGATGCTCGATTTGAGGCCAAACGTTTCAATCGTAACAAAATGGGGCCAAACGTTTCAATCGTAACAAAATGGGGCCAAACGTTTTCGGGGCTGCTCAATTCGGGGCTTTTTCTAACGCTGCCAAGTCCGTGAACAACACGCGCCATCAAACCTCTATTTTTGTCCGACGTGGAATTTTAATTTTATTTATTTATTTTCAAAATTAATTTCTAAAATTAAAAAATTAATTAAAAAGTAAATAAACCCTATAGCCCTATACTCAACCCCCTGACCCACGTCCCCACCTCTTCTCATCTATCTCAACACTGTTCCTCTCCTTCTTCCTTCTTCCCAATCTCCATTGCTAACTTCTTCAACCTTTAAGACCCATCTGCCCAAAATTTCTTCCTCTTAAAAAAAAAAAGGCAAAATAAAGATTTGTACACCCATGTATACAACTTCCTTCTTTCAACATTTCTCCTGGATAAAAATTGAAAACCCATCAAACTTTTTTTTTTGAACAGTATGGGCATTTGCTCTCATTTTCCAAAACAAACAGAGGCAAATAAATGGGTTGCCAGGTAATCAAAATGAAGCCTCTTTCAAAAGTGGAATCCTTGAACTTGTTTGTAAACTGGTTGGGGCATGGTGTTCTACAAGTTCCAACATTGAAGGAGATTGTGAATCTGTTTATAAATTGAGGGTAAATTGGTCTTATCATAATTATAATCAAGATGTGTGGTTAGGATTTAATTAAAATTCCTAAAGAAACTAGGTTTCTGCACCACCCTAATTCAAATTGAATTAGGAAAGTCTTGTAAATTAATTGCAAGGGCTGAAATTAATTAATTACTAATTAAATAATAATTATTTTTGAATAATTATTATTAAATTTCTAGTGCATGCCGCTGCTACCCAGTTGAGTGGCACACAGAATCAAATCAGAAGCAGTTTCCTTTAATATTGCTGCATGATAAGGAGGCAAACAAGTAAATAAGGAAAATTGCTTACCATCTGACCATGAGATGAAAAATACCTCATGGACATACATAGCAAGGCCCAAGTCGTCTCCCAGTCAGAGGAGAGGCCGCCCTCTGCCCTGCAGAGAGATATTTTTCTCTTCTTGCAGGAAGGAGGCAGAGAGCTAAAATTTGTCAGCAAGAGAAATATCTGTGTACGTGAGAGAGGCATGAGATTTTCAACCTCACACCTCCTCCATATAATCGACCTACCACAATGGAGAAAATGCCTAGCCTCCTTCCCACCCCGGGAGGTGAAATTGCAACTTGTATTTTGTTCAATTAAGGACAAAATAGTGAAATTGACCAATTGGAGAGGCTAGATGTTGCGATTTCTTCCAAGGAGCATACCATGATGATCCTTGAGCTATGTAGATCATCATGGTAAAATTTCACTTCATTCTGACATCGGAGTAAAAACTTATGCCCAGTTTTCAATTAAGGACATTTTCGGGTGTGAAACCAAATTCACCATGATAAAGAGCTCGAATTAACTTGGGATTTTTTCCATGATCTTATGGAGATATTCTAAGCTTACTGGTGAAATTTTGGTTAAATCCGAGATCGTTTGCAACTTTTGCATTCTTTTCAATTAAGGACACATGGCTTTCTCACCCCGGTTTAAGCCGTTTTCTTAATTAATTCTTATTTTCATGATTTCTAAATATGGCCAAGTATGGGTAATTTCGTGGCTTTGATAATTAGAGTTCAAATCATGATGTCAGTTGGCCACTACTTAGCCAAATTAGCTAAATTCAGCACAAAAGAAGCAACAAAAGCCTGCTGCACTGTGATAGGAAGAAGGAAGAATTGTCATCAACTACCCAGGAGACATATTTTCGTCCCCTATCCTAGCAAAGTGGCGCCCTTATGCATGTCCAATCCTCTCCCGAGCAGTTGGATGCAATCAGAAGAAGAAGGAAGCTTCACTGCACTTTCCTGAAAGCTGTCATCTGCATAGGAGAAGATTTTGCCTTTCTCAGCAAGGCAATGGCATTAAATGCTCAAGCCCAAACCGTACCCTATATAAAGGGAGGCCATTCTCAGGTTTCAGGCAGATTCCGCATCTCAGACATTTCTCCCGAGAAATCAAAAACCAGCTCCTGCAGCTACAAACTTGCTCCACGCAAAAAACCAAGCTCCGTGCTTATTTTCTCTCTGGCTCTGCGCCATTTTCACCCTATTCATCACGAGTTCTTCACTCGTTCTTCATATTCTCCTTGTTTAGATCTTGTCTCCGGACAAACAAACACTCTTTTAGTGTTTTTCTCTTGTTTCAATCTTGTCTCCGGACATACAAACACTGTACACGTGTTCTTCATTCAGAAATAACAGATCAGTTTGTTATTTTCTTTTCAATTTCAATTACAATCAAAGCAGATTTCCCAGATTTGATCCAAAAAAAGAGGAAGGCCCAGTTTGAGAAGCAGTTCGTGTGGATCCAATGATTTAGATGCTCCGGTGTGACTTTGATCTAGTCCCCACAATCGTTCTGATCTTTTAATCTGCTGCTCCGCGCACCAGATCTTGTTTTTACAACCTCTTTGTCAATTTCAGCAAATTGACTGGCACGCCCTTACGCTGTCATAAAGAATTCTCCGCGAAAACTCTAGCAAGAGATTTTTGGCGCAACAGAATCAAATTGTTGAGCAATGTTGTGGTTTACCACTTGCCATTGTTACAACAGCCGACACCATGAAGGGGGTGGATGATATTCGTGAGTGGAGGAATGCACTTAATGAATTATGCAAAGGTGTGAAAAGTGTGAGGGGATCTGACAATGAAATATTTGATTCTTTGATATTTAGTTATGATCGCTTGAGAGATCCAAAAATCCAAAATTGTTTCCTGTATTGTTCCTTGTATCCTGAAGACTTTGCAATTGAAAGGAAAGAGTTAGTAGAAAAATGGATTGAAGAAGGATTTATTGATGAATGTGGAATCTTTTGAGAGACATGTCATTATCTATCAAAAGCATTGGTGCTCGTCAATTCATGGTGAAATCTGGTAATTCCTCTTTGAAGAAACTACCAAGTGAGCAAGAATGGACAGGGGATCTTGACAAGGTTTCCTTGATGATGAGTTCAATATCAAAAATTCCTCCTCAATATCACCTAAATGTCATAATTTGTCGACTCTGTTGCTGCAAGGCAATCGCAAAATCAAAAGCATTCCAGAATCTTTCTTGCAATAGTTTTCTTCCTCCTCCTAAGGACAAACCATGAACTCATCGATGGCCTTCTTTTCATCTTCACCAACGTCCCTCAGTGATTCCATCAATGTCGACAACAAAGGAACCCTTCGATTGCATTCTTGGATTGTTCTGTTTATGTTTCGTTCGAGAACAAAAAAAAAAGCCCCAAATTGGAGTGAACCCTAAATCAAAGCCAGAAAATCCAAACATAATAAATTAGGGATTTTACCCAGAAGAAGAACTATAACTTGAACTCATTCTTAAATCACAGTTGAAATCTTTGAAGACCTAAGAAGAAAAAACCAACCGCCTCCAAGAAGAAGGAGAAGAAAATTGCAGAGAAAAGTCGATGAAGGTAGGTGAAAAAAACGTAACTTTAAATTAAAAATAAATTCTTTTTATTGTTGCCTGTAAACTTGAAGAGTTTCTTTTAAATGTTTAGGGTTTCAGGAAACTAAGAAGAAGAAAAAGAAGAAGAAGAAGAAGAAATTGCAGGACTTCTTAAGGAAGAAGAAGAAAATTGTAAGGCGGCTCACAAAGAAGAAGAAGTCTGAACGAAGAGAGAGAGAGAGAGGTGAAATTAAACTCTTTAATTTAAATTTTAAACTAATTCTTTTATTTTAATATAAAATAAAATCCTTTTTATTTAAATAACATTCAAAAATTCCACGTATGGTACTTTTATGCCACGTGTCATTTTCACTCGCGGTTAACAGCGCGTGTAATACACTTGCCTATTTCCGTTAGAAAAAGCCCTGAATTGAGCAGCCCAGAAAATGTTTGGCCCCATTTTGTTATGATTGAAACGTTTGGCCCCAAATCGAGCATCGCGGAAAACATTTGGCCTCAAATTGAGCATTTTGCCAATTGAGTAAGTTCGGAAAAGTTTAGGCCCAAATTGAACATTTGGCCTTTCAGATTTGATTTGGAATTTTCAAAATAAAAAACTAGGGACCTTCACGATTATATATGTCTCTCCAAAATTGATAAGGAATGATGAATTCATAAGCTCATCTCCTCCTCAAGTTTCATCGAAGAAAGAAAAACTCCTTAATTTAGGAGAGAAAAATCAAAAGATGAATGTTTTCTATTTATCAAATTTAAATGTCAATGATCCCAGTGATATTGGAAATCATTAGACATTAGGCCCGACCCATATGAATTACTATATATAAACCTTGTTGAAACGACAGTCTTATTAATTCCCGAAATAATCTTATAGCAAAGCAGATAAAAGCTTCAAGAAAATAAGCTACGAATTAAATCACTAATTACCTTTTCATGGCCGCTTTAATGTTTTTGTTTGCATCGTTTGCACATGTATAGAGAATTAATGACACCAAAAGTTGGCTTTCGATGATTTTCTTGGGGAAACTAAGAAATTGTCTCGTAAATTATACGAGGAGAGATGAAGGAAACAAGGATTTGGCCATTATCTTTTTTCTGAAAGGCAGTAATTTGTTTGTACTTAGTTCACTTCAATTGATTTATATACTTCGGTAGACACCTTTCACTTTGTTTTTTTTAAAAGGCAAATGAGATGAATTTTATTGAAAAAGAAAGTCGAAACAATAGCAACAACAATGTCACATGAACCAACAAAACATACACAATTTAGCAGCAACATATGGGAAAACCAACACTTTTCACTTTCTTGGTTCTAATTAGTCAGACATACGAATGAGATAGCCATATCGCATTTAACTTGCATCTTTCAATCGATTACGGAGGTGCCTTATATCTCGAATGTCAACTCTGCATGATATTCCGTACCATTTTTGTTTTCTCATATTTCCACTAGAAAGTTTTATGGATTTTATAGTCTTTAACTGTCGATTTTAAACAGATGTTCGCCTCAAAGAAGCAGGCTAGAATGTGTTATCGGACACTTTATTCAGTGACTATACGCATTTGTTACTCGACTGATGCTGAAGATTACAAAATCTTCAAAGAAGTCGACAATAGAGCTAATGTGACGATTTATAGAGCCATTTATGGTCCATTGAATCAAAAGGTAGCCATCAAGAATGTGTACCTCGACTAGTCGAACATCAAACTAGAAGATATATTCCGAGAGGCTCGGACGATGTAATTGATAGATCATCCGAATCTACTCAATGCGCATTCGTCGTTCATCGTAGATCACAATCTTTGGTACATGTAGTTCATGTCAAAGGGTTCATGCTTGACCACTTGAAGAAATCTTATCCCAACGGATTCGAAGAAGCCATCATTGCATCAATTCTGAAGGAAACTCTACGGGGATTAGAGTATCTCCACCGTCAGGGATATATCCATCGCGATGTGAAGGCTGGGAGCGTACTCCTTCATCACGATGGAACGGTAAAGCTGACAGATTTTGGTGTTTCAGCTTGCATATGTTTGAAGAGGGAGACAGGCAGCATTCGATGAATATGTTTGTTGGGACCCTTTGCTGGATGGCACCAGAGGTAATATCACAACCAACAACACGATAAGACTACAAGGCTGATATATGGTCATTTGGGATTACGAATTTGCAACTGGCCCAAGGTCATGCTCCTCACTCAAAATATTCGCCTATGAAGGTTCTTTTAATGATCATGTCGAATGCTCTTCCGAAACTCGATTCTAATCGCGACAAGAAGTTCTCAAAGTCATTTAAAGATATGGTCGCTATGTGCCTCGTCAAAGATCCTTCCAAGAGGCCAACAACAGAGAAATTGCTGAAGCATTCCTTTTTCAAGCATGCTAAGCCTCCTCAACAGACTCTGGACAAACTATTTGAACATATGGAGCCAAATGCCAATGATCAGGATGGTGCACAACCACAAGTAAATCTAAGGAGAATTGTGCCTATGCCTTTGCCATTGCCAGAACAAAAAGCCACATCGAACAGTCATTTCCAAGAGTAGTCAGCGACTTGACTTTTTTATTACGATTTCCTAGATATTTCGAGTCATGTGAAGCCGAAGGCCAGTGATTAGTTTACAAATAATGGTGCACAAGCAAAAGCAGATCAAAGGAAAATAATGCCTCTTCCTTTGTCATGACATGAAGCCATATGGGACAATTATTTCCAAGAGGAATTAGCGTCTGGGATTTCTACCATGTTGTTCTAACAACTTTAATTATCAATTCAGGAAAAAATATTTTTTCTGAGCAGCAGTAGGAGGCTCAGACGCCGGCTCAGGGGCAACAGGCTTCACGTGAGAATAATAGAACATTGTTTTAGGACGTGTTTTCCTCACAGCCACACGTAGCTGGCAGGGAGCCAGAGGGCATGCCCGAAGCACACTAACACGATAAGAACTGTTGATACCATAGCAGGAAGAAGCTTTGAAGAAGAGAGCCTTAATATAGGAAGTATTTGTAACAACTTCTGATTATAAGCTAAACTGAAACAAAGGGAGTCTTAATATAGGAAGTATTTGTAAACAATCACCCAATGAAATTATACAACATGGCACCCAGCATAGCAAGCTTTAATTTTTTTTTTTTTAAAAAAAAACTTAACACAAAATAGGCAATTGAATTATACAAATAGAATAAAAAAGTAAATTATTATGTACCAAAAAAAGTAAATTATTTGGGCATCGTTCTAACTTTTCATTTAGTTTCAAGGATTTTATATATTATTATAGTTCTAGTATAAAAATAATATAACCAAAAAGAAAAAAAGAAGAAAAAAACTAATGTTGTTTTGTTAAGCTAGCCTTATACTCGGACCAATAACGAAATAGTAGACCACTGTAAGTGGATTGGGACGGAGGACATGAATCTGAATCAAAAAGGAATGATTTTATGTGCTTGATGAACTCCTTTGGCTTTTCTATGTTAAGAGCGTGCCCTGCATTCTTAATCACTTTAAGCTCTGCACTTTCTCCCACATGCCTATACTCCACATACAATATAAAACACCAAATTATTTCCACAAACAAATAAATTAAGTATATATTAGACAAATAAATAACTAGTAGTAAATAAGATTACTATTCCATTAACCTTTTCAATCTGTGGCCCAATTCCAAAGGGAATATATGATCTTCTTCTCCCCATACTATTAATGTGCGCTTTAAGAAGAAGAAGAAAAAAAGGTTAAAAATAGAACAAAATTTTGGAAGATTATTAAATTAAAATTAAAGAGTAACTCAAATTACCTGAGATATCTTGGGAAGATTACAGAATTTTCTATTTTTCAGTATTGCTTGGATCAATTCTTTTTTCTCTTCAAGATAATCTGTACACATTACCTGGCAGAGAAGTAAAAATAAAAAAGAATTAATTATGATGATAGATAAAAAAAAAAAAAAAAGCTCTTAAAAATATATTGAAGGGAAAGTGGAAATCTTACATCAATGAAATCTGTGAGAAAGTAACTTGGCACCCACCTGGCTTGAGGCTTTACAAAGGAAAAACTCATCAACTCCCTCAATTTCTCTGGACTCCGTGGCAACAAAATGCTTATGGCCTCATCCAAATTTGCAACATTAAAAAACCCTTCTTCCAAATCCTTCTCCTCCAAGCAAACACCGGTGCAACAAAGCACCAACTTGTCCAATCTGTCAGGAAACTGAGCCGCCATGCTATAACCCACGAAACCGCCGTAGCTGATTCCGACCAGGTTCATTCGTAGCGCGCCATGTTTCTCCATCATTTTCATCACGCATTGAGCCTGGAACGACTCGCTTCGGTCGGTTCGGGCCGTGTAGGATTCTCCGAAGAACACGAGGTCCGGCACATAGACATTGAATCTGGGTGTGAAGTGGCGGAGGTGTTCGCCGTATTGCCACATTGCGTTGGCGCCAAAGCCATGGAGGAGGAGGAGATTGGGCCTTGCAGCGTTTTGGATTTTTGGTACCCAACAGTGCATGACGGTGCCTTCGCCGAGATCAGTCGCAACGGAACGAAGTCCGGCGTTGGAAAAGGATTGCTTATAGAACCAATCGCGTGATGCCGTAAAGCTGAAGCATTTTGACAGCTTAAACGGATGCATTGTCAACTTGTCTAATTCCAAATATTTTCTCAGCTGGTGCAGATGATCAATACCATCCCAATGACGATCGATCAACTCCAAAAGTGAAAAAGTTTAGGGGGAGAGGTAACTGTTGGATCTGGGAATACTATTTTTGGGGCGGAAGTACTGAGTCCAGACACAAAACCTAAGCGCAAGCGGAAATAACGCATATTCATAAGCAAACAATAAAAATAAATAAAATACAAGTCGGTTATGCTAAAACCAAATTGATAGTTCCAATAAGTTCAATTTTTTCTTCCTTTTTTGAGTAAATGCCAAGGGCACCAAACTATCACTTTCCACGTGCCACATATATATATATAGATGTCTACAATTCTAAACTTCAAAAACCTTAACTTGAGCTTAATTTGAGCACCGAGTTGTTAGCTCAACTGATGAGTGCACTGGATTCAAATCTCATGGAATGTGACTTTTATTTATTTATTTATTTGTTTGATAATTTGTTAAGTAAATTATTTAAGATAATTTCTTAGTTTGGGTTGGATAATGAGATTTCACTTGTATCATTCAAAGAAAACAAACTTAATTTGAAATATCTAAAATAATCTTTTTAGTTTTAAAAATTTAGTATTCCTTTATAGGGTAGACATGGGTGTTAATTCTATTAGGATCATCCTAAAAATAGGTGGTTTTAGGATTCCACTAAGATGGTGCCACCTAATCAAATTTGAATCATCATCAAATCCTAATTTACACCTTATCACACCTAATTAAATTTTTATTAATTACTTAACCTTAGTTAAAATTGAATAATTTTTT
>AWUE01013484.1:0-32720 GCA_001974825.2 Corchorus olitorius
GGCTCAAGGGATGTGTTAATTGAAGGAATTATTTGAAGTTAAAAGCCTTAAAAGGGCATGTGGAATCATCTTGCTCTTGTTTCATATATGGGCATTCCAAACGTTGTCCCTAGTGGATGATTTTGAATTGACTACCCAAATTGCTATTTATCACCAAATCATGAAGATATATTGGCTGACAATTTGAGTTCTTTTCTTCATATATATAGGAAATAAATGATTTAACTAGGAATCAAAATTGTCACAAGCACGAGCTTCCAAAAATTGTCTTAATATCAATAGATTTGTGTGTGGTAGCATTTCTTTGAATTGTATCTTGTCTCATTCTAACTTTTTGACATTTTCAGTTAAAAGGTTTCTTTCTTGGTTTTATTCTCCCCTTTCCTTTTTCCATTAGGAAAATTCCACACAACCACAAAAATTGATCAGATTTTTGTCCCATATGACATGTCATTGCTAGTCATCGCATGTTTTGTAGCAAAACTCCACTTAAATAGTGATGGGACCAATTTGCTGGACCAACCGTGTAAGAACATGTCATGAGGGACCAAATTTCGGATCAATTTTTCTGGTCATGTAGCAAAACTATTTCCATTATTAGATGTTGAATTAATTCGGCATAAATGCCACTTTACACCTTAAGGGGGCGTTTGGTTGGGGGTGATCTTTGATCGCCTGTGGTGATCTTGGCAGGTGATCTCAGATCACCCCGTTTGGTTACATTTTTTGATTTGGTGTGGTAATCCGGATTACCCCATGATCACCCCTCTAAAGGTGATCTGGATTACCACCATAAACCCATGTAATCTTTGATCACCAGTGATCTTGCATCAATGGTGATCTTAGATCACTAGTGGTGATCCTAATCAAACGCCCCCTAAGTTTGTACGAACTGTCACTTTGCCCCCAACTTTTTTATCTTGACCAAAATGCACCTGAAAGTTTTATTTTGATGCCACTTTACACCTTCTGTTAAATCTGAGCTAACGACACCGTTAGGGCGTACACGTGGCATGACACATGGACACAAGATGCAATGTGTCATGCCATGTGTACAAAAGTGCCACGTGTCATGGGATCCACACCAAATAAAAGTCAAGAGGAAAAAATTTGTAGAAAATAGTTTAAATATTCAGCTGTGAACTTCACCTGTAACACATCAACACATGACTCAGACAAGAATCACTGAAAAAAAGTTTAAGAAACTCCAAATAGAAAAATGAATAAAAACCACGTATTCTAATTGAACTCACCATCTTTGCTAGTCTTTGAAATACCCCGAATTATCAAAAAGAACCAAAACCTGCACACAAAATCAATTCTCAGTCTTCCATACAAGGTAGACAGTAACACAAACAACACCAACAATCTCATAAAACCAAGGTATCATCCATCAAAAAATAAATTAAAATATCGAGATCTAAAATCTGAAATCATATGATCTATACATCTGTATTTCAATAATCTATATTATCATAAAGTTCTAAACATATCCCAGAAAAGAAAAACATTCAACCCTTTTTGTTGAGCTTCATAACTGAATGATTAACAATACGGATGTCAACAGGGCGGGTTTTAGGCGGGTGTTATATTCCCCGAATTCGACCCCGATTTGAAGACCTTATCTCTGTCCCCGTTCCCGGCAGGGAATGAAATAAAGTTTCCGGCCCCGTCCCCATGGGGATCCGACGGGGACGGGGAATCCCTGTTACCCGAATATTACAAGTAATTTTTTAAGCAAAATATAGTTCATAAAAAATTTAGTACAAAACATTACATAGATTTATACAAGTTTACAACACCACAATTACAAGTTTTCAACAATCAACACCACAATTACAAGTTTTCAACAATCAACACCACAATTACAAGCTTTCAACACCGTGCAAGGTATAGCTTAGGTATAACTTAAATAAATAAACATTATATCAAATCCATCATCCAAATAAAATTCATGAAATAATTATCATCCAAATGAAATTCATGAAATAATTATCATCTTGCACTTCTTAGACTTCTTAGACTATAAACCCAATAATAAAGCCCAATAAAGTGTATATATATATATATTTCGGGGTCGGGTTCGGGGCGGGGGACCATTCCCCATACCCGTGCCCATCCCCGACGGGGAATGAAAAACAATCCCCGTCCCCGAACCCGTTCCCCAAAAATACTCCCCAAACCCGTCCCCGTCAGGGCGGGGAATCGGGCCCCGTTGACATGCCTAATTAACAATTATAATCAGATTCATATTATCATCAAATAACATAGAAAAGCGAAGAAATGAAATACAAAAACAAGATCTAAGATCTAAAACCAGAAGACACGAATAACGATCTACATCGATACAGATCTTAATGGAAGTAAACTGAGATAAACAGAAATGAATCGCTAGGGGAAAGGGAAGAAACGAACCTGAGAGAGAAAGAACCGAGATGAGCAGCGGCGAGAGAAAGAAAGAGATGAAGATTTTGAGAACTCTCTCTCGAATGAGAAGCACACAAAGGAGGATAAGCTTCCCTAGAAGCTTTTCTATTTTCTTTTTTTTTTTCCTCTGACTTTTCATTTGGACGGGATAATTACCGGCGGAATATTCAGGTGGGTGGGTAATATTCAGGTCGATTTGTGTGGGTGGGTAATTTTACGGGTCGGGTCGTAAACCGATTCCAGGTTGGGTCCATAATTGGTGTGGGTCCCATGACATGTGGCATGACACGTGTCATGCCATGTGTACACCCTGACGGTGCCGTTAGCTCAGACTTAACAGAGTGTGTAAAATGGTATCAAAATAAAACTTCCGGATGTATTTTGGTCAAGATAAAAAAGTTGGGGGCAAAATGGTAGTTCGTACAAACTTAAGGGTGCAAAGTGACATTTATTTATATATATATATATATATACTAGCTAATGCACGTGCCTCGCACGTGTATTGATAATTCATAAAAACAATAAATATAATAAATCGCATATGAATTTGTAATCATAAAAATTAAAAAAAATTAATATAATAAATCACATATTAATTTGTAATATAACATAAAAGTAATATAATTTTCGTCTGATAAAACAACAATCAATATTGGAAAATCTTTATTCAAGCTTTCAATTGTTTTACCTTCTCTTTCAAAGGCTACTCGACAAACTATATTATATGAGGATATTCCCTAGTCAAACTTTTTTGCACCATAAAAATTGCTACATGGTACACTTTTCAAATTATTTAATTCAAAAATAGTTTGACACATGCTACACATGTGATATAATTTTTTTATGTTACTTATTTGTATTTTAGATTAGTAATTATAAAATAATTAAATCTTGCCGAAACTATTTTTTTGTAAATTTTTTTTAAATTATTTGTATTTTAGTTATAAACTTAGTAATAATTAAAAATTTTGATTTTTCATTTTTCATTTACATATATATGTACATAATAATTTATTATTTAATATAGTATTTATTTTATGTATGTAAATACTTTAAAATTCTGTATCAAAAAATCTATAGAGGTTATCATCAACAAATTGAATAAACTTCAAAACCAATACTAAATTTGAAAATTGCTAAAAAAAGTTACAAAATTTATCAAAATAGCTATAATGCTTTCCATAAATTTAGTAACCTTAATTTTTATTGTAAATGAAGGTTACTAATTTTCTTACTTAAAATTGTGACTTATAAATAGTAACAGAGTAAGTAATAAAGCTATAAAATTTATCAAAATAGTTATAATATGTTCTACAGACTTAGTAACCTTACATCCTAGGTAATTTAGTATTTTTTTTTCTAAAAAGTGAAAGTTACAAATTTTCTTACTTAAAAGTAACTAAAAACTTTTATGATGTTACAAAATAGATATAATGCTAACATCATATCTTTAGCAAATGGGTTTATCTAATATTGTTGAAAACAATCTTGTCAAAAAAAAATATTGTTGAAAACAAAAAGTATGATGCTATCAACAAATTCAACAACCATACAGTCATAATTAATGCCTTACATCTTTATTAATTTTAGTATATTTTCATCAATAATCAAGAATTCTAATTTTCTTATTTAAGGTTAGTAAAAAAAAAAAACTTTAGAGGATATTAAAAAGGCTGTGTATGATGTTAATAACAAAAATTAAGTAATTTTAAATTCTTAGTAACTTAACTGGCCTTTTATTAATAATTAAGGTTACCAATTCTCATATCTAAAGTTACTAAAAAACCTGCAGTGATTATTCTAAAAAGTATATTATTATCTACTAACTCAATAATTTTATATTTAGTTACCAATTTTTCAATCTAAGCTTACTTAAAAGGTTATAAGACATTATAAAGAATGTTATAGTACTATCAAGAAATAACTTACCTTACAATCTTAATAAGTTTAGTATATTTTTATCAATAATGACCAATTTAATATTTAAATTTACTAAAAAAGCTATTAAAATTGTTATGATACTATCAATAAAATTAGCAACTTTACATTCTTATCAATTATTGCAAATTTTCTTATTTAATTATGATTACTAAAAAAATTAGAGGTTATCAAAACAATTATAAAGTTTTTAATAAATTCAATAACCTTATTTTTTTATTATCTATAGTAAACTTTCTTCAATGGTGAAGTTAACCTTTTTTTTTTATCTAAGGGTAGGAAAAAAAACCTATAATTATTAAAATAGTCTAGGACTATCAAGTAATTCAATAACCTTACATTCTTAGTAATTTTGGTTATCAAATTTCTTATTTATGTTTAATAAAAAAAAAAGATAAACTATAGTATTATATTAAGTTCACAAAAGTTATAATGGATAATTGAAGAGATATTATAAGAAAATTTATTGAGCTTATTTATTTACACATGGATGGATAATTAGTTAAAATCCTTATAGGTTTTGGTTTTTAATTTTATTATTTTATTGTAATTTTGTATTTGGTGCAGTATATTCTTTTTTCTGTTGATCTTTCACGAAAATTTTAAATATATGTTATTGTTGTCATTCTAATCTCACGAAACAATACTTGGTTTCACCATTTTAATACCCAAAAACAAATCTCACAATTCAACCAGACACATTAAATTTACGTGTGTAAAAATATTGACTTGAAAATAACATTTTCTTAATTACTAATGCATAAGTCCTTTCTTTCTTCCGGTCGAGAAATTGAATTTATATACTACATATGCATATCTTTGACATGTTGAATCAAACTTGAATTTGATTTTTTATTATTGCTACCAATTTTATGCATATTAATGAATGAAATAAAGTGATTTAATCTAACAGAGCAAAATAAAAGTAGTGAATGAATAATCTATTAAAATTTTCAAAAAATTAAAATAAAACTTTTAACAATTAATATTTATTTTTTTTGTTACTGTTTCAAGAATTATTATCCCAACAGTCAAGCGGGTCACATTGCTTGACATCAATCACTGTTGAAACATCCTAAATCCAGAGTTTCATTTTAACGGATTCTTAGCTCCTCTTTTTTTTCATAGGTTATTCCTAACTACCAACTTCTTCCCTCCGTGTTCATAGAAAAATTGATTTTTAATAGAAAAAGTATTTTGGCTAGAATTAAAACCATGACACTTTAAAATATTAGAAAAAAAATTATATACTTATCAACATTAATTTAATACCAAAATATTATAAGATTAGAGCAAAACATAACACTCATGAATCAATACCAAAATATTATGAGATTAGAGCAAATCATAACACTCATGAATCAAAATAGTTTTCAGATTTTTTATTTACGGGGTTTGTAAAATGGGTCGTCCACATTCTAAGATGAAAAATCATATTTATTTATTTTTTAATTAATTCTTCAGGGTTCTTTTTTATTTTTTTATATGAAAATATTCGTTGTTAATTATTTATCATTTTTGAATTTTACTTTATTATGCAAATAAAATAAACTTTTGGGATCTCATAGAAAAATGAAAAAAACAACTTGATTTGGCTTGAATAAAAGCCATGACAATTTAAATACTTCAAATTATGGGAAAAAAATTAAATACTCAACTTTGAAATAGTCTTAATTATCTAAAAAAAGATGAAGAAAAAATACATAAAAAAGATAAGAAAGAAAAACGTAATGCTACTACTACTAATATATAATTATAAGTTTAACAATTATAAGGCATCTCAATTTCATTGTCAGTCTAGATGAAGGTGATTTCTTGAAACTGTACGTAGGGGCATACAAAATGCTCAAGTTCGTCGAAGTTGTAAGGATATGATTAGTAATGATAATAATAGTTTAACAATTATAAGGCATCTCAATTTCATTGTCAGTCTAGATGAAGGTGATTTCTTGAAACTGTACGTAGGGGCATACAAAATGCTCAAGTTCGTCGAAGTTGTAAGGATATGATTAGAAGTCATGATCCGGATATTTTACTTAACAATTATAATAATAAGATGTTTAACATAAAAATAATTGTTATTATATTAGACTTTTTTAAATATGAAAATAAAACCTGATTGGATTACATATTAACCCTTAAAAATATAACTAAAATTTTTAAAATTAAAAAGGGTATTTTAAATATTTCAGATCAAGGTTTTTGAAGTTTAGACTTATATAATATAAAAATATATCATTAATACAAGATTGAAATTACTAAATAGATCTTCAAATTAGAGTGGGTAATATATGACTTATGTTACATTAAAAGTTAAAACCCCACCATGTGATGTCCCCCACAATCGTTATCACTGCTCACCATGTAAAGGATTGTACTTAACTTAGTTTCTTTTTAGTGCCGATGCTTGTGAAAGATATTCAATCTCAAGCATGACACAAAAACATATAATTACATTGTGTTTAGGCAACATGATGACTCGGGTCATGAAACAAAAGGCAAACCTAAATTTAAAAGTAGAGAAGGAAGACTATATTTTTATTTATCATAATTATCATTCTAATTTCATTTGTATGATCATAAACATTACATTGCTCAAATGGAAATAATATATTTTTTTTGGTAAAAGGAAATAATATTTTTGTTAGCTCTAACTTTTCTAAGGACTATTAGCTCTAATTTTTTTACTGGATTACTAAATACCGCCCTTTTACTAGGCACCGCCCCCTTTTGGACTATTTTACCCTTTGCTTTATTTTTCTTCAAACTTTAAACTTTTCAATTCTCTCAAATTCTTTCAACCTTCAAACTTTCAAACCTCAATCATTCAAGTAAAATAAAATCAAAACTCATGGGCAAAGGTTTTTTTTTAAAAAAGCAAAAAAAAAAGGCCAAAATAATCATATAAAATAATAGAAAAAAAATTCAAACTTTCAATTAGCTTTTCAATTACTTTTTTTAAAAAAAAATAAAAAAAACATTGGGGCCGAAATAATCATATAAAATAATAATAACTAATTTTTAAAAATAATAACTAATTATTAATTTATAAAAAAACAAAAAATATGCAAGTCGCGACCAGGCCATGGCCTGGTCAGGCGCAGATCACGACCTAACCGCGGCTCGGTCGCGCACGGCTGCGACTGAGCCGTTGTTTGGTCGCGAGCCACGGTTTGATCGCGAGTCTCGCGACCAAGCCTGATTTCGGTCCCATTTTTTTTTGCCTTTTTTTTAAATAACATACTTTCAATCCGAAAAATTTTTTCCCACCCCGGATTTTGCTTCTTCATAAGTTTTAATGTTGTTTTACTTGAATAATTGAGTTTTTGAAAGTTTGAAGGTTGAGAGAATTTGAAAAAATTGAAAATTTTGAAGTTTGAAGGAAAATAAAGCAAAGGACAAAATAATCCAAATGAGGGACAGTGGCTAGTAATAGGGGCGGTATTTAGTGATATTTTTTTTTTAGGTGATGTGTTAGTTCTAAATTTTGGTAATTCGGTTCTAGGTTAACCCTATAACAATAACTTGATGTCGGTATATATATCCATAATAATATTTTAATTTTAATGGACATTTAGAGAAAAATTGATTCCAACAACAGAAAAATAATGAACCCACATTCATTCTGCCAAAAAAAAGAACCCACATTCATTGGTAGTTATCAGTTCCATTCATTATATAATGATGACAGGACAATAGATCACTATGGTAATTGGATAGAATGATGTTCTTAGAAAAGGACATCAAACCCTCCAAATTAAATAGTACTATTACCTTTTTTTATACGTAAAAGATTGATTTTTTTAAATTTAAATTATCTACTTATTTAGTTCTATGTATAAATTTTGTGTCATTATTCAAGTGACATAATTTATGTTCATTAAAAAATTTAAAATCATTTATAATATATATTTTCATATAAAATATTTATTAAAATTACATACTTTAGGGTTCTAGTATAGATTTTTCTTTCTTTTTTGTTTTATTTTTTAAGGAAGGTAACTTTTATTGATTATTAATGATGAAATGTCTGAATTACAAATATATTGGAGGGCAAATAACCCACTCACATCTCACAATCAATTTTTGAAAGCTTATGAAATTAAAAAGTTTGCCTCTCTGCGTACAAATGAGAATTTTAGCATATTATCTTTTCTAATCACATGTTTTAGTGATTATATATTAATGTAGAATTACATTGATCCAAAAAATTATATAAAACTTACACAAGTAATAATCTAGTAAGCAACTTCTGGCCAAAAAAAAAGCTAGTAATCAACTGATATTTCAAATTATGATCATATTTTACCTAGTTTTAGTTTGGTATTTATTTTTGTCCTCGTACTCAATTAAAAAAGGGTAAAAAAAAAAAAAAACTGTCTCTTCTTAATCTAATCTTCCTCTGCCGTTTGCTGCCCGCCATTACCATGGCCATAATTTATTTATTTTTTGTTTTACTTTTCTCAATTTTTGTATACTTTGGGTCAAATCTCACGTATACGCAATTTTTTCCACAGAAAAAAGGAGGGCATGGTTTGAACTTCAAAAGAGTAAAGAAGAGACATGGCTGTCTCTCTCCATCCCAACTACACTTTTTCCTTTTTCACCATTATAAAACTTTTCAGTTTGTTCCTTTCTCTCTCTCCCTTTCTCTCAAAATTCTCCAGATTCTTTTACAACAAACAAAATGGGTCTTTTCCAATTGTTCAACTCAATCGACTGGGAGTCTGAGTCCTACCCAGAGCTCCATGATTTCTTGCCCCTTCCTTTCTTGGCTCTCTTCTTCCCTGTTGCCAGGTTCCTCCTGAACAAGTTTCTCTTTGAGGTCTAAATTTTCATTTCCTTCATAGTTCATCCCCCTGATTTCTATCTGTCTTCTTTGTTTTTCTCATGGCTTCTGTTATGCTGGAATTGTTGTTTATAGAAGTAAAGAACGTTGAATTCAATGCTATTTTCCCCATTTGACTTTTATTTTGATTGTTGTATTGGGTTGTTTATGTTGAATGACTTTAAAAGTATATGCTTGATTTGCAAGAGGAACCCTGTTTACTAGCGAGAATGTCTTTTAGCAAGTTTCAATCACTCCACTTGGATTGAAAATGTTCACTTCTATTGCATATCTGCTGGAATTTTGGATTGGATTCTAGGTTTGTATGAATTGCATTATATTATTCAATGTTAGAGATTAGATTCTTGGTGTTAATTGAATCCTGCATTCATGAATTATGGCTTTGACATGTCATCTCGTGCTATTACTATTTACCTTTTTTCAAAAGTTTGCCTTTTGCTTTTTGTTGGTTGCAGATTCTGGCTAGGAGACTTGTCCTTGGCAAAGGCTACACTTTGCGGGATGTTAATACACATGATAATAGGAAGAAACTCGATAAATTCAAAGAGTCAGCATGGAAGTGTGTTTACTTTTTTTCATCAGAATGTTTGGCCATTTATGTTTCCTATCGTGAGCCTTGGTTTACCAATACCAAGTATTTTTGGGAAGGGCCTGGAGATCAAATTTGGCCTGAACAAAAAATGAAGTAAGCCCTGCAGTATAAGTAATTTTTTAACATCAAAGCCTTCTAGTGTTTGGCTGGAAAAGAAATAAAATAAAATAAAAGAGTCATCTAGTGTTAACTTTTATGTTTGATCTTAAATTTATCTTTATTCTTTGATCTTAGTCATGTTTAACACATCATATTTTCTGGTAGATGATTTGCTTGATTTTCTATGCTCAGATTGAAATTAAAAGGGTATTACATGTACGCTGGCGGATTTTACATGTACTCCCTATTTGCATTGATCTTTTGGGAGACAAGGCGTTCAGACTTTCTAGTATCATTGCTTCATCACATAGCAACTATCATTCTCATTGTGCCATCTTACCTATTCAGGTATTGCAGCCAGTGTGCAAATGCAACGCAAATTCCATTTTCTACTTTTGCTTTGAAGGATTGAGTTTACTTCTGATTGCTTTTAAAGGATTGTGAGTGTACCTGGATTTTTATGATCAAGACAATATTCTGCCCCTCCGTTATGTTTCTTTCCAAACTGTCTGGGGATTATAAAAGTGCTGGTTGAAGTAGATGCTCTCGTTCTTTGCACCTTAACAATTGTTTTTTCCCTCTTGCAGGTTTGCTCGTGTAGGTTCATTTGCTCTAGCCCTTCATGAAGGGAGTGATGTGTTCCTAGAAATTGGAAAGATGTCCAAATATAGTGGCTTGGAATGGCTTGCTAGTTTGGGATTCATTCTTTTTGTTCTCTCTTGGACTATTCTTCGCATGATCCTTTTGCCATTCTGGGTGATCTGGAGTACAAGGTGAAGCTGGTTCTCAGCTTAACTAGAGTGTTTTAATGTTTTGGGTTTTACTCTGTATTGAGTATCTTTGTTTTTATTTTTACTTTTTTTAATAATTGCAGCTATGAAGTTCTTTTGACATTGGATAAGGAGAAGCACATGGTGGATGGATCTATATACTATTATTTGTTTAACACTCTCCTAATCTGCTTGTATGTTCTTCATACTTATTGGTGGATCTTAATGATAAGAGTGCTTATCAGACAAATCCATTCTGGAGGACAGGTTGATGATGTTAGATCAGGTATGAGCTGTCTAGAAATGATTTGAAATTGCAGTAAGGCTTAACTAGGTAGACATATGTATGGGTTAAAGAAGAAATAGAATTTTAAGCATTGATAGGGTAATTCTAAGATCAATGAGAATGCACAACATTTTATTTCTTTAGACACCATTAGGAGAAAGGACTGCATATCTGATATCAAGACAAGAGAGTGAATTGTTACTTCAGAACTTGCAAGACTATATCTTATGGACAGAGCAGAGCAGAGCAGATAACATCATTCTGCATAACTCTTTTTGACTACATATAGAACTGGCTACCCACTGTTCTCTTGTTTTTGTGTATCTGTGGTTGCCCATTCTCACTTGCTGATATAATTATACTTTCACATCTTGTTGAAATGAACATGTTTCAAACATTTTTGAAGCATATGTAAAGGGTGGGAAACTATAAAAATTTGGGTTGATGATATGCTTGAATCTCAACTCCTTTGCAGATGTGAAAGCGAGCTCGTTTGGCATCGTTTTCGTTTCCTGTTTTCTGTTGCCAATTTTCTGTTTTTGGAAACAAAACAGTGAAAACATGTTTGGCAGACTGTTTCTGTTTTCAAAAATTTTGGAAACAGAAGCAGTGTTTTGGAAATAAGTGGAAGCAAGAATTTTGTGTTTTCATGTTTTTCCAAAACACTTCCAAAACACAGAAGCACAATGATGAACAGTAACTTACATGCTTTTTAATCATTTTTTTTTTACTTTTTATTTAAAAACATACAACCAAATTGTATATCCAAACATGTTTTTGTTTTCAAAAATTGACAGCGCAACAAAAACAAAACGAAAACAAAACAAAAACAAAAAACAGAAAAATGAAAACGATACCAAACGACCCCGTAAATAAATGGACTGGAATGGTTATTGTTGTTGCCATTCAGAAAGTTTAGGTCTTATATTTACAAATTTGGTAAAGAAGCACTTTACCTACAAACAGATATATTAGGTTGCAGATGGCAAGAGATTTGACTGCAGTGAAATTTTATCTGATTGTTGCACCATTTAAGCTGTTCATTTTTGTCATTTTTTAAGCCAAAGATTTTTACACCATATGTATTAGGACATGGTTTTTTATTATCTTATTTCATGATTCTAATTCTGAAATCTCCTCTTGTTCTGCAGATTCTGAAGGTGAAGATGAACATGATGATTGAGTGAGAAAAGATTTTGGAACACCACATATACTTGTTTTCCGAGGTATTTAGGAAATTGTAGTTTCATCACTTTGTAGAAAGTAATTTGCTTTCAGTGTTCAGTATTTTTTTTCCATTGTTGGATGAGCTCACACATCAATCCCATTTTTATTATATTCCATTTTGTAGATGGGCCTTGACAAAAGGCATGCTCATCTTTATCTTCACTCTTTCATTTTTGCATGTAAGTTGGTATAGTCTTGACCTTTAATTGGCAGAGTTTGCATACTATATATTCCGTTCCAGACAAGTACTTCACAATGTAAAGGATCAGCAGAAAAACACTTATAGATCATAATATGTCTGAGGAACTCTGAAGGGCATGAGTTGTAGTATTTATCATATCGACTCAGTACTTGGCCTGTTACTCTTGTATCTTATATGTTTAATTGGTGACTTTTGTCTAGTTATCCAAACTAGTGGTGAGAGAAGTGAACACTATAAAATTAGGGAGTGCTATGTTCAAACCATTAGGTTTACCGGGTAAGTTGTTGAGCGAAAAGAAAACAAATCTGTTGATTTGTCAATTCCTACATGGAGAAGCTCAATTTGTGTAAGCAGGATTGGTATCTATGGTGTTGTGCAGCTTGGGAAATCTTGTCTGTATTGGTCTGTTCTTTTGCTTTCTTATATCATCACGTATAAATCTGGAATATTAGTTTAGTCTTGTCATGTGAAAATATCAGACTTTCCGACAATTTTAAAGTAACTAGTTTGTCTTCTCATGCAAAATTTCATTTGTGAAAAGTTTCACTCAAAAGTCTGATAAATATTGGATAAAATACCAGTTACAACTCACAAGATATATGCATGCATTTTTTCTTTAAAGGAGGGAGAGACAGACAATAACCTTGCTTTTTGTGTATGACTAGGGTATGGTAGCATTATGAGTAATCCATATAGCCGACCTTGTCATGGATAAAAGGCTTTGTTTCTTGTTGTGGTATGAATGATACTTTCCTCTTAAGGTGCACTCTTTTTCTACTTCTTTCGTTACATTGATGATACACGCTTTGCTATTAGTTAGGTTTTCCATAGTGTTTGTTATAGTTGATTGGCATATGTGTCGTATTCCCTGTCCTACATCCAAGTAAAGGAAGAGAACTGCAGTAGGCTGACTTTCAGCCTAAAATATGCAGATGATGAATCTCCTTTGAAAGCTAAGAGGGACATCAGAAACTTGTATCAGAATTTCTGATAGCTAGGGTAAAGAATTAGCAGGCATCAATTAGTTGAGACATGTTAGAATTTGAATCCTAGATATCCTTTATGGAGTGCCTATACTAGAATTGATATTAGAGAGAGACAGGCTACTAAAAGGTTTCATCTCCAGTTGAACCCTTGTTAGATGTTTTATTTATAGGTGGGATCCTCTTTCTTTGTGGTTTATGAGTTGGGTTCAAATTCAAATCAGTGAGCTTCAGCCCTCAGTTCAGTGTAAATTGAATTCATTCTTTGTGAACTTTTAATGCTATGTCTGGTAGATGCTTTTACTTCTTCTTCTCCTTTGGAAAAAAATGAATAATAGTGGAAAAAAGTAATAAATTCAAAAATGCAAATATAGTAGACAGCTGCAGCCGTAGAAAAGCAGGGAAAAAAATCTATCAAATGGAGCTGGTACTGTGTTTGAAGTTGTCTTCCAACTAGAAAATTATAAAAACTAAAAGCCAAAGAAATTTTAAAGCCTTAACTTGATAATTTGTCTATAGAGAAATTGAAGAATTGATGCTGCTGTATCTTTAACAAGGTTACTAAACCATTGCAACTAATGCTAGGCTTATCATTAGCAAGTACTATAGGTTAAGCGTTGTTGTTATCATATCCATTGAAGATTGTGATGCTTTTTGTTTTTATTTTAAATTGAATGCTTACCATTTGCCCTTAGAGAAATCATTTTCTGTTGAATACAATATTTGATATTGAGTGCTTATGTCGTTTGTATGTATGCATTCTGAAACTGAAAACATATTGGACTCTGCTTTGTCTTCCTTTTGTCCTGTTTCATGTGTTCCATTTTTCCAGCTTCTTCTCCTGCTACTGAAATCCCTTTCCATATTAAAGGTAAAAGGAAGGAAAAAAGGAGTTCCCCCATACGGAAGAAACGTGAGGGAGCTCGAAGCATGAGGTCAGAAATTGTCAGTGGAGAATATAGATCATCTAAGTATGCCTTTTAGCTTTGTAGGGAATATATGTAGGTGTTTTTTTTATCTGGCTATCTTGGTGACTTCCATTCTACCATGAGTCACCCATCCAAGAATCTAATCATGAGTGCTTTATGTCACTGGAATAAAGAGACCCAGCCAAGCCAATGGCAATGCTGAAACAGATCCATACATTTTAAGGTGAAAAACATTAGTACTTGAAGAATTTTAGGTTGGGGGCAAAAAGAAAATTGGTGGATTTGAAGTAGTTCATGCTCAATAGAGTTAAATTTGAGAAATTATTCTCCCAGCCTCTTTTTTTTTCTTAAAACCTGTTGGAGTTTGAACTATGGTCGTAGGAACTAACAAAGTTCAGCAATCTACCAACAGACCATGTGACTGTTGACAAGATTTCTTTATCTCATATTATTATTATCATTATTTATTATCATAGGCGTCAATAACACTCTTATGATTTAGGTTAAATGCCAAATGTTAATGTGGCTATTGTAGCCAAGGCAACTTCACTCGATTTCATTGTCCGAATTTGAGTGTGGAATGTGTCTTATGTCGTCTATAGTATAGCAAGGTGAGTGGAGAAATTGCTCATATAGTCATATGTGCCCTAACTTGATGAACTTTCTCTATGAAGGGGAAAAAAGAGAAGTGAATATTACATCATTTTTGTTGGATTACAGATCTTGCTTGAAATTTATGCATATCTATAATCTATGAAAATTTGGAAGGAAATTACCTAATTATCACTGTTTGCTAGAGTTTAGGAAGAATAATAGTAAGGTTTATGGATGGGGTGTTTTCTGGGATTTGACATGTTACAAGGGTTAAGACGAGTGTTTCAGATCTTGTAATCAATGATCCATCTAATAATTTCTCCTCATTTAGTAATAATTTCTCCTCATTTAGTATAGTTGAAGGATCGGTGTATTCTATTTCCATAATCCATATATACATCAATGGGCAAATTTTGAACCCAAATATCGTTAAACCGGCATGGCAATGTGTCCTCTTGTTAATGTAAACTCGTAACTTGGGTAAGAAGAAAAAGTTGTAAAGAATATTGTTGTTGAAGAAAATAAAAATTTGTTGAAAGTAAAATGAAAAATAAAAATTGGTTTGAACAAATTAAGGAAGAGCTGCCTTTGCTTGAGCAGACTTGTAGACTCTGCAAAACTCTTGGAGCTCTTGCCATAAATTTGCTTAATTTCTTTTCTTCATTCATACATTTCCTTCTCTCTGCTTTCTATCCCTTCTGGTTCTGTAGTAAAAAATTGCTGCCCTTGGTAGAGAAAAGAAACCAAGGAGGAGAGGACAAAGTGAGCTTCAAGTAAAAGAAATGAAAGAGAGAAGAAGAATGAGGTCAGAAATTCTCAGTGGAGAGAATATATCAATTTCACCTTTGTTGGAGAATATGGATGTTCTTCTTCATTTTGCCACTTTGGTGGTTTGAATTCTTGTAGTAATCAAAATCAAGCAAGAATCTGGGTTTCTTTGCTTTTATGAGTGGAGCTAAAAGGACCCAAGGGCAGCCAATGGAGAGCCTGAAACTGATACTCTAGCCAGTGAGATGAAAAGATCAGCCATATATCTTGGCCAAAGAAAAGAATAAAAAATAAATAAATAAATAAAAGAAAGAAAACTAATTTTCATGTTGGATAAGAAGGCATTTTATGAATTTTGGACCCAATCCCATACTTTGCCATTGCCTTCACCAGAGCCTATTGTTTCCCACTTCTTTCTTTCCAAGTGGGTGGAGCTCTGTTTGTACTTTGTGAATATCTTTCTTACCAGAAAGGCGAAAAGTGCAATTGTCTTTTCTGTAAAGTTCCTCACACTGGGATCAAACTTGGCTCAAACTTGACCACTCGATCTCTCTCTCTCTCTGCTAACAAAGTCCATAGCTACCTTCTGATATGAACAATACAGAAGCCTTTGAAGTAATAATATCTAAGGTTTCAGCTTAAAGTTCATATGTTTGATCGATCCGAGGTGGGAAAATGCTAACAAATGAGGAAGGGGGATTGCTTCTATCTGACTCATTTCACTTGGTCAATATAAATTTTTCTGCATATAGCCGCCTTAACATTTAACCAGTCTCTCATCATTAGGCCTTTAGTAAGTAACTTATTGCTCAATTGACAATTCTTTAACTTCTTTCATGAATGTTTGATTATGTGAAAACTGACAGCTCTTTGTATCTTCTCAGAAATGATCAGCTAAGTTTCTGCTGTCTTGTGTGATTCAAGAAACCATTAATCGTCATGTGCCTAAGCTGCTTATGTATAACTTCAGGGCGCGATTTTCTCAGTTAATTTGCTATTGATTCCAAAGTATTCCCTTTAAAAATCAAGAGTTAATAAGATTACAGGTCAGATTCGGACCTAAAAATAAAGGTGGAGGGAGGCTAGTCAAGCTCAAATAACATCAGGAGAAGGTATGATGATCATGCCATTCCTTTTTTTGTTATCCTAACGTTCATCATGTCATGTGTATATATTTTCATCTGATGCATTACTTTCTATCAATCTTCTGCCACTTTCCCATCAGAAAGGTATTAAAAGTGCAGACACCTTTTCTTAAAGATATCTGCTAGATTCTCTAAATTTTTGTCCAAACTTATGCCACAAATAGGTGATATATATTGTAATGGAAATTAATTGCATGACTATCTGCTATTTCTTAGGTTTCTTTGTTTGATTCATAACAGGGTCCATATAGCATATTCACTCACAAGATTATTTGCTAAAATACATGTTTAACTATCAGTAAAAATGTACGGAACCCGTACATACAGACTTATTAAGAAAACCCTTCCACTTGTCAGTTAAACATCTGAAAGAAATATAGGAAGAGTTTGATGATTGTTTTACAACTTCAAAATGAATGCAAAAAGAATAAATCAATACAATTGGAATGAACATTATTATATAGCTGTGAAGAAAAATAGAAGAATTCAAGACAAACATATTATTCACCTCATTTTACTGCACTGAACTACATGGGAAGGACTACAAAATACTGCAGTAATAAAAGCATTAAACTCATTCTCCATAATCTAAAGATTTTCTATCCTAACCCTCTTAAAATACTTCATAATGATGGAACAACACCATAGCCATAGTCTTCCTTTGAGAACAGCTGATCGTCCTCGATTTCTATATCTGTTTTCCTTGCAAATCTGCCCTTGACTCGAGGTCGATTCTCTGCATAGGCTTTCCTGGAGGCATATCTTATTTTCTTCTCAAACTTTCTTGTTTTCCTCTTCTCTTTGTATCGTAGAACCTTTTCTTCCCTGTTCACTGGTGGAAATTGGAGTGGCATCAGAAGCAAGGGATCTGGAAAGAGATGATCACTTGTCCCATTTGAAAATCTGGCATATGAACTTGAGATGTTGCTTGTTGTGTTTGGTAAAATGCCAACAGGAATGAATGGCATGGGAACCTAAGTGTAAAATTAGAGAAGAAAAAGTAAGAAATGGTCAAAATATGTAAGTTATAACAGAGAATATTATCAAGTCTAGACTCTAGAAGAACCCTATGAGAGGGAGTAAAAATTAGCTCAGAAAACACATTTCAAACAACAAGATTAAGATGTTTCTAAACTTCAACTGATCAATAATTGGGAAAGTAACATTGTGCTATAAATTTAGACAAACGTAGGCAGAAGCAACTGTGATCTCGAATTCTAATGTCTTCTTGGTTTCTGACAACTTGAGCAAAAGCCTATTTGCTATATTTCAGGAAAGCATCGGAATGGACTTACATATATGCCATTATTTGGATGTTCATCACCAAGAGGCACTGGAAAATCCCTTGAACACTGGTGAAACAGCTGAGCTCCCCGAGTATATTTAGCCCAACAACAACATAACAACAACAAGAACAATTAATGAACTCTTGTAAAGCTAATATGATTTAGATGGATCAAATAAAGAAACATAATATATGTGCATAATTGCATGAATTCGAGAATGCAGCCACAACTATGTGCCTTACCACAGTTAAAAAGAGATTAACTATAAACTGCTGCCAGAAAGGCATGTAAAGTTAAATTCTGAAGAAGAGATTACTCAAGGACTAGTCTATTTAGAATGTGTAGGATCTTACGGTTAGACTACTCGGTGGGTTATTAACGAATGCAGCTTGTGACCCCCTATGTTCTGTATTGAAGTAAATACTCTGAAACTGCTGGTATGTTTGGTGCTGCTGCAATTGTTTCTCCCGTCGCGGTGATTGCTTCTTTGGTTCAAAAGTTCTAACTGGAACAACACTATCACTTCCACTATCTTCTGGAAAATTAAAAGAGGGAAGTTGCTGTTGATCACTGCACTGTTCCTGGCACTGATACTCAGTACATGTATCCATGACATCCATATACTCATCAACTTGTTCACCATAGGTAAATCCACTCACGGTCTGGTTATCAGTGTTATCAGGCTCAAGCAACAACCAAGAATCTGTTTCATCTTCATCAATTCCCTCATTCATTTCAGGGGCGACTGCAATTTCATTTGCCGTGTCAAACATGAGACCTGGCAGCTCATCCTGGTAGGTATTCGAGGTAGAACAGGCTAGACTGGAGAGTGGAGGAATAGGGACCCTGGTATGGCGCCGGGCAAGTGGATTGACTGAGTGTATTTCAACATCACAGTTGATGCAAAGTGAAGCTGCATCAGCCCTGCAGGTAACAGCTGCAGGAGCATTCTCACACACGGTGCAAATCCACACACGCTGGTGAGACAAGGCCATGGAATCGGCAGCATGGATTTGCTGATCGCAGTCATTGCAGAGGTAAGCGGCGTGAGTGTGGCAGAAGAGAGTGCAAGCGGCTGCCTGACATGTATCACAAGCACGAGCCCAGTTGGTAGGGTAACCATCTCCACCAGAACACACCTTCAACATACTTGCTTCATGTTGGGTTCACCATGTTGGAAAATGGTACTAATTCCTAATGTTGGAAAATGGTAGTAATTCCTAAGTTTTTACTATGTCAAAGCTACTTGTGAAATATCCTAAGACTAAAAGATTATTTGAACTCTGTTGGGGGGAGGAAAAATCTTGAGTGCCAGTTACTACTACTAGGTGTGAACTATTTATATACTACTTATAATCTATCCAAAAATTATGCATAAAGGAATTAAAATCATTATCTAATCCAAGGTAAAGTTGAAGTTCAACCAAAGATTCAAACATTTAAACAATATGTTTTGACATCAAAAAGATTGTTAATGACAGGGAACCTTTTGGATGAACTTTGCAAAGGATTTTAGCCACAAGTTTCCACCCACAAAAGCTTCACGTGATAAAAAAGCCAAAGATTCACATTCTACTACGTTCTTTTAACTTGGATGTCACTATTTATTTTCCAATTAATACATTCATAAAATTTTCTTCAAATTTTACAGCATTAATTTGCAAAAGAATAAAAATTCGAATGACAATAATGTTAGCCACAGTCAACAGAATATAACTAGGAAAAAATAATGTTACTAATAAAGGAAGAGAGGAAACTGCCTAGTTTCTAGTTTCTACTCTAAAGAAGGAAAAAAATCACTTGTTGCCCGGAAATGCTATCAATGGTCAAATTGAAGAAAAGAAGCTACCAACAGCTTTTTCATATATAATGCAAAAAGGAAAATGTTTTTGAAGGCTTTGCCACTAGGAGTTTAACTGGGAAAAAAAAAAAAAAAAACAAGTTTTCCACCAATATCAGATAATACTGGTTGATAGACTTTGCTAATCAACTCTGGGTATTACTAGTATATCTAAGCAATCATGTCTTGACTCTTTATGATCTGAAACAAATCAAACAATTGTAACCAACGGGCCTATAATTGCTTGGCACGTGTGTATCAAAATTGTAGTAAAACTTATTGCGTTTTCATTATATAAGCATGACCCTTTTCTAAAATATATCTTCTTAACTAGTTCTTTCAAATAACTTACAAAATCTTTCCAAACAAGTTAGAACTATAAATATCATGGTGGAAAGAAAACTGTGACTTGTTAATCAAGTTAGTAGATGTAAATGAGATGATGTTTCAGTACTAGAAAACATGCTTTTAGTGACAAATGTTGTTGCGAAAAGTTATTTTTGAGCTCAGTGACTTTTGGTAATTGTATATGATTCCGTTGTTTAATATCTAACGCAACGACTTAAGATCTAACGCAACGATCTAAGTGTTCGCTGTAAAAGTTTTTCACAAAAAGATAACTTTTTTTCACAATGACAAAATGTCATTGCCTTTATGTTTTAATGACGACTAAAGTCATTGCCAAAACCTTTACACAACAACTTTATTTGGTTGTGAAAATTTTTTTGCAACCACTTTAATTGGTTACGGATAACTTTTAAAAATGATTAAATATCGTTTCCAAAACACTTACGTAACGACCTCTAGATAGTTGCCAAAATAATTTAAAAACGATTAAATGTCATTACGAAAATCCTTACACAACGACGTTGTTTTAGTTGTGAAATCTTTTACGTAGCAACATTCGATTGGTTGTGTAATAATTTTTGTAACCACTTTTAATTGGTTACGAATAACTTTTAAAAATGATTAAAAATTGTTTCCAAAACACTTACATAACAATCTTTAGGTAGTTGTCAAAATAATTTAAAAACGATTAAATGTCGTTGCGAAAACCCTTACGCAACGACGTTGTTTTGGTTGTGAAATCTTTACGTATCAACATTTGATTGGTTGCGTAATAATTTTTGCAACCACTTTAATTGGTTATGAATAACTTTTAGAAATGATTAAATGTCGTTTCCAAAACACTTATATAACGACCTCTAGGTAGTTGCCAAAATAATTTAAAAACGATTATATATCGTTGCGAAAACCCTTACGCAACGATGTTGTTTTGGTTGTGAAATCTTTTGAATGGCTTTCTAATACCTTTTAGTACGATTAAAAGTCGTTGTTAAAAGAAATATGTAACGATATTTTGTCATTGCAAATACATATTTAATTAATTAGCAGCGACTTTTTGAGGTCACCATAGCGTTCGCACGACAAGCATATTGTTGCTGCCGAAATTTTGTTATGCTTTTAGTAGCGACTATAATTTTTTTTTTTGGTAACGTATGCAATTTTAATATACCAAATAATAATTTAATATCGAGAAGAAAAGAAATAACAATAAATATAAAAAATTGAAATTTGTATTAATATGAAAAGTAATACATCATATAATGTAGCTATTACAGTGACATACATAAATATTATTTTCATCTTCAGTTCTGTAAGAAATTCTTGAAGATCATCCAACTTCGAATTGGAGAGGCCTAGGCTTCAAATGAGAAATGCAAAAATTATTTCACCGAACAAATTGGGAATGCAGACATGGTATAACCAATGAGCAAGTGTACTAAAAAGCATGGAATATTACCCTTCTTTTGATTCACATTGAAGTAATCTGTAAGGGAATTGTCTATCCTCTCTGCACGTGCACGTTCTGTTTTTTCTGCCTGTCTGGTCTTTAGTTTCTGCATACGGACTTCTGTTGCACTTTGCATCATTTCTGCAGGAAGTATGGAGTAAATACCATGATGATGAGCAAAATCGTTAACTTAAAGGCAGTACTTCAAATATCTGACGACTGACTAGATGGTAGCAAACTAGCAATTACAAGTTCAGCAATTAAAAAAAGCTGAGTCATGCAGAATGCTTCTATTGAGCAGCATTTATAATAAACAGAAAGTAAGAAGAGAAAGATGAATCAGACACTTCTTCGCAACAAAAGTAGTTGCAACAAGCTGCTTCAAAACATTTATGCATAAAAGATACTAACTGAACATAAAACAATGATCAAGAAGCTATTCTATACTAAGATCTTTGGGTCCTATAATTTACACAATGCAGAGTGAATCTCATTTTTTGTGCATGCAAGGCACCATTACAGTGGATTTAATGCGCTAGTAAACTAAATAATTTAATCAAATAGGTGTTTAAATTACCTTGGAACATGTCATGTGCAGAGGCATCTTCATATAACTGCAATGCCTCATTGATAAGTCCAGCGCAATGCCCACTTGAAGCAGACTTTCAAGGTCGTTGCGAAAATCAATTCGTAAAATATATTAAGCAACGACTAACAAAAGTCGTTGCGAAAAGAATAAAATTTCACAGCGACTTAATCTGTTGTTTCAAAAGTAATCATGTTTTTTGTAACAACTTTCAAGGTCGCTGCGAAAATCAATTTGTAAAATATATTAAACAACGACTAACACAAGTTGTTGCGAAAAGACTATGAATTCACAGCGACTAATAGAAGTAGTTATAAAAAGGGTAAGAGTTAGCAATGACTTTATTTTTGTCGTTGCAAATGATGTTAGCATTCACAACGACAAAAAATATATGATACTGCCTAATGTAGATTGGGCAACGACTTCGCTATAAATCAATATTTGGTAACGACTTTTAAAGGTCGCTGCCAATACTCAACATTTACAACGACATTTTTCAGTCGTTGCTAAATGTCATTACAAAAAGTGTATTTTCTAGTAGTATTATATAAAAAGATGAGTTGAATTGAATTTGAAGGAGTAGCATACACATGAAATTATGCTACACATCAGCATCCATGGCAAGCAGCAAAAAGCTCCCAAACATTATCCAAAAGTTTTAATTTGGTGATTGAAGTGAAGAAGTAGGGAGTGTGGATACTGTAAATATATATAAGTCAGAAAAAACAGAAAGAGAGAGGTGAGGTGGGGACTGCAAGAATCCAGAAAAGCGAAAAGCGTAGATGCAATGTATGGTTTTAAGCGGTTGAAAACAAATCGGGCCTTCATCTTTGTGGCTGTGGCTGCATCTTGGTTCACGTTTAGGTTGGTTTGAGGTTCTTTCTGCTTCTGGGGCCTGAGGGGCTCACACGCCTTTCTTCTTTCCCATTCCATTTGCTCCTTCCTTGGAATCTTATTAAATCTTTCTTCCTTCATCTTAAACTTAATAGACACCCCAAAAAAGCATTAAATTTGGTCATGGGAAAATTATTTACCAAGTCAACTGTCATATATTTTCTTTCTTGCTTTTCTAAAATAGTCTCCTCCAATCTATCCATCCATGAGATAAAAGCTGAATGAGAAAGGAATACGATAAACAAATTTAATGCTAATTTCGTAGTTGGATAATAATTAAGGGCCTAACCTTTGTAGAAATGCTCGATTTAAGATTCGATCTTTCAATTTGGTCAAATTAAGGTCTAAAATTTCAATTTCGACTCAACTAAGGGCATGACATGATTGTTAACCGCTGAGAAACTGATGCATGGCACTGGGAAATGGATTCTATTTCCCGTTAGGTCCTCATTCGAGCTGAAATTAGAATATTGAGCCTTGATCCATCCAAATTAAAAGGTTAAACCTTAAATTGAGCATTTCCGCACAAGAGAACATTACCACAGTAAGCTGATAGTAGAAGCTAATAAGTTGAAGCTTCGTCTTGCTGTCTTCTGATACTGACTTCACTAGTGGGAGCATAAAAACCTTGATCTAGCTAGTCTAAATCTAGTAGTATTAAAGTTAAAGTGACTGGACCAGACATAAAAGTATTTCTCCTAAGTTGGAAATCTTAGTATATGATTGTAATAATTCCAAACATCCGAACCACGTGCATCTATCAATGATTGTACATTTGAGAAGTGGAGAGGTAAATGTCGTAAGACAGGTATTCTTTTTTTTTTTTTTTTTTTGAGGTATTCTTGGTGTTGGAATTAGTGGGTATATTTCAGAACAATGACTGCCACAATTGCTGAGCTTAAGAAAGTTACTATACCCATTGCAAATATAGTAAACAAAAACTAGCTCAAATGTATGCATGTATCCAAACTTCCAATACTTGAAAATTACTCTTTGCAGAACAACATAACAAAAATAGTCTAATACTAATAAAATCTAGAAACCGGCATGCTTTATTAAGTTTGAGTAGGTTCACAATAAACTAAATTGATAGCACAAATTATTGAGGTTTTTCTATAAAATTGAATATTGGTTGCAGAGGGAGATCTGGGCTTTCAATAAATTACAGATTCATGAAGTTAAAATGGTTACGACAAAACGAATCAATACACCACCACTACCACAACTACTCCAAAAAGGATTATCTATGTAACATTCAATAAGTAACTGCTATTGATTTTCTCAAGTATTTAAAAGACATGGGTAGGAACTGACTTTTATAAAGCAAGTTGCTAGAATGACCATGGTCGACTTGTACATTACTGGCTCAATGCCCTGTCCTTCTCACCTGGTATGATCATCACTTTGAAAACTTTGAGATCAACTTGTCAACATGAATTATGATATCATCTATGCAAGGGCGAACAGCAGCCTGAGGCTGAAGCATCCAAGTCACGAATTGGTGAAGAGCATCTGGATATGGCGGTTTAGGTCCAGCTGGCCACTTGATCTGTGCATTTACAATGGCCAATTGCAGGCTTCCTCCAGATTCTCCAAGTGCATACTCAAATGGAGATACCCCATACCTGTGACAAATGGTGATTAATAACATAAATGTTTAAGTAAAGCTATTTAACTAGATATACCAGAAAGGTACAAAAGCATCAGTTACAAAGAGAAATTGCAGTACCCCACGAAAGTGCAAATACTAGAATTGCTTTAACTTTTTTCTGCACAGCATTTAAATTAGCATACAAGGGATAGTGAGTAACAGAGCAAGCCAAAAACACAAACGTAGTCAAAAGTAATGGTAGTAATTGTTGATTTATGTCAAATGTCAGTACTGAGATGACAATGACAGTGCATGGAGACGAATGAAATCATTTGAAGACTTTGCTTTAGGATGGGAATCATGAAATTCCAAAAAGAGAACTCTCATCAGAGTACCAAGAAAAAACATATTCGTCGCTCTACTTTCTGTGAGTTTCCAGCTGACATAATATCAAATAAACTTATGCTTGCTCAAGATAAATTTAGAATTCATTAAGTTGCCCAAATGAATAACATTATAAATGCATCAAGCTTCTATAAATGAACTTACATGAATGAATTACATACTTCTCATATATCAATTTTCTTGCCTAGAGATACACAGGTAAGAGGATTTCATGGCACATTTTTAGATATGCAATAGAAGAACCTTGAAAGTTATTTTAACCTGCTGCAGTGCCACTGCTACCATTATTCAATTCACACATACATATTAGCAGTGATGAAACATACTCAAGTAAGAAAAATTAAATAGTTTCTTTGCAAATTATTTATTGTCACAGATAACCGTACACAAAGGCATTGCATGGAAAGTCTTCAAGGCACCAAGTATGATATGATACACGCTCACAACAAGAATAGGGAACATCAATATCAGATGAGAACTTGTTAGGTTTCTCCAAAACATAATTTTCACAAGATAATTTTCTGTTGAAGCACATGATGAACAATCTCTTATTTCCATAGCATGATTTATGCCTACTTGGTAACAATAAAAAGCTTTTTGGGGAATAATCACTTCTCCTTGGCCAAATTTCACTCAATTAAATTGGATGCAATAATCACTCTTCATACCAACACCAAAGGACAACTTCATGAAAGCACAGAAGCCCCATTTTTAGCATTATTATAATATAACTTTCACATCAAATAGTTAAAACCTACTCCTTAGATTAAGCCAGAAAGAAAGCCGTAAAGTAATTCCAGCTACAAGACTTCCCAAACACTTTGTATTGTTTGGAAAAGAAACTTGATGAAGAATGATGAAAAGAAAGAAAATAGACCAATTTTTTTTCTCTTAAAGAATGAAAGCAAACACTATATAAGTGCACGTATAAGCATTAGGTCTTACATTATTGCATATAAAGTGCATCCCAATGACCAAATATCAGTTCTTTCATCAATATCGGCATGGCTTGGGCAATCCCACAACTCAGGAGCTCTGAAAGGAGCTGAACAGTGCTCAGATGCCCATTCCTAAATATGGAAATAAAAATCAACCATGAGCATGATAGAAGATGCATCTTGCTAATATACAGAAAAATGTGCCTTAAATTATTACATTCAAACTTACGCAGAAGATTTAAGCATTCAAGCATAGTGCCATACCATAATGCGATAAAGTATTATGACAATTAAAAAATCAAGGAAAAAAAAATGAATTTTAACATATTTTATCATGATGAAAAGGTAAATCCATCATCATTCCATACATTTTTAATAACAAACATATATTTGTCAATAGAAGAGCAGGTATAAGGATTTAGAGAACTTGAATAGCATGAGTAGTTCCCAGAAAAAGGTCAGAACGAAATTTTAAAGCACAGTAATATAAGAAGACTTATAAGCACTGAGCAAAAATAAAGAAGCAATAAGCACCTGAAGCTGCAGTGCCTCAGAACGAGAGCGGATTTGCTTCCTTGCAGGACGAGCACTCCCAAAATCCATCAATATAGCAAGAGGTGGTTGCCCTTTTCTATGGGTTAGAAGAACATTACCAGGTTTGACATCATTATGAGCATATGGAGGATCAAGACTATGCATATGTTTGAGTCCTGCACACAGCTGTGGGAAGAATTTTGTCCAATCAATATGCTAACCACCATTCTAATCAGTTAGAACATAAATAAATACAACCATAAAAAATACTTTAAGATAATTCTATAACATAAAAGAGCAACTATTAAAGCAAAGAAGCCATTATAAAGAAATGCATCAGATCCACTGATAACAAGAACCAATTTGTTATCAATTCAATCTAAATGAGAAGTTTATTTTAAGCCCTTCGAAGTGTATTACAAAAGGAAGGCATCACATTTTTCAAAAAAAAAAAAATTATAGTGTTATAGTCACCTGCCGAAATATTTGAAGAACATCTGTGGTAGAAAAGAATTCCTTTTTGACTTTCATAGCCGTGGAGTTGTCCAGTAATGTTCCATCCAAATGAACAGGAAACAGTAAGTATGCTTCATGATTCCATGATCCTTCTTGTGTAGGCTAGCCAATAAGATCAAACAGTTTGAGAAAATATAGCTCCATGAAAAGTAATTTTGAAGTAATAGCCATGAAGCGAACATGAGAGCAGAGCATCTTGAGAAATAGTTTCCCTTACAAATTTACACCAATTTTATAAGTGAACGAGTCAATTAACATTTAAGACACGCATAACATTTTGTAAGGTTAATTAGAACAAGAAATCAGATGATTACCTTAACAGCAATGATAGCATGATCAAGAAGAGGAAGCAGATTACGGTGATTAAACAACGATGAAACACGAATCTCCTCCCGAACCAATTCCAACTGCTCATTATTTTGTATGAGAACTTTCTTCACTGCATAAGTTCCATCATCTGCAAATTCAACCCAACTTGAGTTACTCGCAACAAAACCAAGTTAGGAATTTCTTGGATCCAATGATACACAATTTACATTGAAATAACTAATCCTGCAAACGACATAGCAAAGGTTGCCATCTTTGATTAATCCCCAAAGGATCAGCAAATCCATTTTAGATTATAAAAATGAAAAATCATAGATCTATACTCTAATAGGCAACAAGTAAAACCATCATAAATTGAAGATGAAGACATGATAAATCATAGTATTCATTACAAAATTTAATAATTGGATGCGTTTGAAAGCCTCGCAGACCAATTTGATTCTGATATGGTTACTGCTCCACCCGAAAGAATCATCGTATGCACTAGAGGATAGATTATTACGGGCAAAGTGCCAAAGTTATACAACAGAATTGAGATAAAGGATTTAATTGATTAATAGCTCTTTTAGTTATATTAGTCCACCGAGAGAAATATGACAATCAGCAAATAATTCAATTCTATAGGGGCAGACAAGAAAAAGAGGCAATATTTCAGTCTTCAGATCCATAGTCCAATAATAAGCCACAACAAAATAACCCCAAATTTTAGTTGGTAATACCATGCTGGTTTTTCAATTTTCCATAGACAAGATAGTTGAATTTCCAAATAAACAGCCACACAATATCAGTAAACTTCAATCCAAGGAAGCATAATGCATACATCTAGTCCCAATAAGTATACAAAAACGAGATACCAGACACCAGAATTTAATTGAAGTAAAACGAAAAATCTCTTAAAAAGAAGCCCTCCAAACCACACATCATTTGAGATCATGTGACCAAAGGGCTCGGATAATCTACTCCCCAAACAACAAATGCACAATTCAGAAAAGTATATAGCTAAACAGAAGATTCTAAGTAGTTAGAAACCGAAACGCCCAGATCAGTCAAAAACCATTGGATTAGAGAAATACCCAAATCATAGAATCCATAAAAGATATATATATATATATATATATATATATATAAGGAGAAATTTTTTCAAGGGGGACAAACCAGAGAGACGAGAAGGGTCCTTGACTTTTTTTGGCTAAGCCAGATGAAGCTGAGGAATCGGACATGACTTCCTTCACCAGGTAAACATAGGCGAAGCCACCTTCACCCAGTTGCCTCACGATCCTGAACCTGTTGTCGTTGATCCAAACGTCTCCTCCGCCATTAACGGCGTCGTATAATGCATTCAATCCAGAAAATGTACACCCCATTCTTACTTTTTTCCTCCCTTTCGCCTTCAACTAAAAAGCTATATACGTAATTTAGATCTTCAAGCTCTCATTTTTCTTCTTGCTTGATTCCTAGGAATTGAGAATTGTAAAAATTTGTAGATCTTGAGAAGCTCTCTCTCTCTCTCTCTCTCTGTCTCTCTGTCCCCTGGAAAAATATTTTAGTTATACTAGTTTTCAGCGTTTGAAGCTTTCATTTTCATGTCAACGAGACTGATTTTTTATTTTATTTATTTATTTTGCTATATCAATATATTTTTTTTTGGTACCTTTTTTAATATATGGTTTTAATTTAGTTTGTTGTTAGTAATTGTTAATGTAGATTGTAGAGTGCTTTTGCTGCTCTTTTATTTTATATTTTTATTATCGGATCGCTCGAATCACGATAAAACACGTGGAATTTGCTTTTCCGACAATCCAATTTTCCAAGCTTTTACTCCGTTATTGAGTTGAGATTGGCCAAAAACAAAAAAGGTTGAGATTGGCTACCGTCGGTTTCACGCGACTGCACCTGCACATATAAGAATATGGCACTAATCCTGGAGTCTGGACTGCGCAAATTGGAATGGAAAATTTCCTCGTAAGATTAGGGTGTAGATCTGATTTAATCAAGACCCTCCATTTGTTTGACTTAGTAGAGACAGGTAGACAACCATGATCTAACACAGAGTTGTAAAACTTGAACTTATGAGGCAACAGGAAATATGAAATTCGTTGAACATTTCTCTTTGATATTATCATTAGCCCAAAGTTTATCAGAATGAGTGAATGACAATTGAGTTTATGACTCTGAAGCTATTTATATGAAGAATTGGAACCTTATAGTATCTATATACTATATAAGTGTAAACTTCAAAACCATTGACCTGAAGTATCTAAAATAGCTTTTTTAATTTTAAAATTTTAGTATTCATTTAAAGGGTAAATATGTATTTATCAAATTAAATTTTTAAGGTTCAATATGTAATTTCATTTATCAATTAAATTAAATATATTATTATATTAAAATTTATATTTTCTTTTACCGCACCCTAATTTCAATCAATTTTTAATTCTTATGTAATACATATAATAACTAAAATACGTATATTAATTAAATGTAATGCTATAATAACTAAAATACTTACATTAATTAAATTCTTAGGTATTTTTTTTAATTCAATTTTTTAGGTATTTGTGCAAACGTATTGACTAAAAAGAAATATTGTTTTGTTGGCCAAAAAAAAAAGAAATATTGTTTCCTTAATAATGAATAAATCGGATCTTAATATCTTTTATAATTTTGAAGTTTTGTTTGACATTGATCTAATTTAATTTAATAAATCAACCACTAATATTCAACTAATTTTTTTGGTATAGTTCTATATTATATATAATAGTAATGTGTTGTATCTTATTCACTACAACTTTGTTAGTAATCTTAGACTTAAAAAATTAATAACATTCACCATTGATAAATAAATCGGATCTTTAATATCTTTTATAATTTTGAAATTTTGTTTGACATTGATCTAATTTAATTTAATAAATCAACCACTAATGTTCAACTACTTTTTTTTGGTATAGTTTTATATATAATAATAATAATGTGTTGTATCTTATTCACTACAACTTTGTTAGTAATCTTAAACTTAAAAAATTAATAACATTCACCATTGATAAAGTTATTAAGCATGTAAGGTTGCTACATTTCTTGATATAATATTATAGTTTAGCTTTCTAATTAGTAAGTATAAATGAGAAATTTGATAACCAAAATTGCTAAAAATGTAAGATTATTAAATTTGTTGAAAGTTATCTAAAAAAAATTAGTTGAAAGTAGTATAATGTCTTTTTAATGATCATTATAGTTTTTTTTTTTTTGTAACCTTAAATAAGATCATTACCTTTTTGCTATGTTATTTTAGATCACATTGATCATTCATTATTTGGTAGAGTTATAGTGAGATATCAATTTTAATTTTACTTCAACTTGTCAAAGATACGCATATATAGTATATATACTATATATTATTTTTAGTGACTATGGAAATTACTTGAAGGCCAAATTGAGAATTAATGTGGTGCCTCCTTTTCGCTCTTTTTGGTCTTTTCGCACTTTTCGGGTGACTAAAAGTCCATCGATGAATTTCCTCACTTACTTTTCCTACTGCCATTTTTTGTAATTTACTATTTTTATATTTATGATTAAATGTGTTTTAATTACATATTAATTGTGTGTGGATATTAAGATTTACCAGTTCAACTCCTTTGCCGGAATTCCAAAGGATTGGTGCTATAAATGTATCTGCAATAATGGTTGATTCATGGGTAAACTATTTACATTCCAGTTCTGTTTTCCTTTCGTCTTCATTTCTTTTTGGGTGGGTTTCTTCTTCGCTAACATTTCTCTGAATTGGTTTCACATGGACTCCATTCCGTTTCCTAAAATTTCCAGGTGGACGTTGATAAGATCATTCCATTTAATTTAATAGCGCCTTAGGATGACATAACCTAAAGTGGGGAGTTTTCACTTCTCACCGCAACATTTTGAGGTAAATCTGGATTAATTTGTTGATTATATTATTTGATACTTAAATTTAATATTTCCTTATTTCTCTTTTATTTTACAAAAAGTTTTTTTTTAATTTATCATTCAACTTCCTTTTTATTGAGACTTCTATTAGTTGCTTATATTTAATTAGTATATTTCCACATTTCCAAAAGCACAGTTAGCCAATGTGAAGTACAATCATTTTGTGATGCATTGTGTAAATTACATATGCTCCTGCAAATACTCTCAACTAATTCAATTTTCCTACGACAACTATACATACTCCTTGACTACAAAAAATTAGGCCTTCCTGATGCAAAAGCCAAATTCTTCCACCTACCCGAGTCTATTAATTTAACAATTGCAATCAAGATTAAAAAATTACCGCAATGTACTATATATTTTTTTTCATAAATTACAAACAACAATTAATATTAGCTTAATTTTGATGAATTATCTAGAGATGGAGGAGTAGAATATTAGCTTTATTTTGATGAATTACCTAGAGATGGAGTAGAATTTAGATAATGCACTTTTAGAATGAAAGAGAGGTCATGTGTTTTGCTTTATATATGCAAATTATTTGTTTCCATGTATGGGTTTTTCCTAACTGATTAACTTACAACCAATGCAATATCTTCTTACTAACCGACTTAAACAACTACAAAAAATACAGCCCTAATAAGAAGATGACTGCAGCGCAAGCGCAGGCCGCCCTGCTTGTATAAATTATTTCTCTATCACCAAAAAAAAGGAAGGACATATGAATTAGTAACTAGGAACCAATTTTGTACACCTAATTTTATACTTCCTTATGTTGCATTAAGTTTAGTTATAAGTTATAAGCTTATATGGAAATTTGACTTACAGGTTCGAGTATGTTTGGTTGAATTGTGAGATTTTGGAGAAATATGATAATCAAAATTACAAAAAATGTAATAAGAAATATGATAACCAAAATTACAAAAGATGTAAGGTTGTTGAATTAGTGGATAGTACTATACCTCTTTTGTGATCATTATAGGCTTTTCAGTAACTTTTGAGAAAAAAATGGCAAATATTCACCGTTGATGAAAGTTTACTAATGAAAAAAAATAAGCATTGGTAAATACAATTTTAATAACTTTTATAGCATTTTTAGTAAATTTAAGTAATAAAATTTGTAACACTTTATTGATGATAAAAGGTTACTAAAATTAATAAGGATGTAAGAGTCTTTCAATCTAGATAGTACTATAATGTTTTCCATAACCTTTTAAGTAATTAATCTTAGATAAGAAAATC
>AWUE01013486.1:0-14506 GCA_001974825.2 Corchorus olitorius
TTTTCAAATTTAATTGCAATCAAAGCAGATCTCCCAGATCTGATCCAGTTAGAGGAAGGCCCATTTATGAAGAATAGTTTGTACGGATCCAATGATTTAAATGCTCCGGTGTGAATTTGATCCAGTCCCACAATAGCTCTGATCTTTTAATCTGCTGCTCCGTGCACTAGATCTAGTTCTTTACAACCTCTTTATCAATTTCAACAAATTGACTGGCACGCCCCTATGCTGTCATAAAGAATTCTCCGCGAAAACTCTAGCAAGAGATTTTTGGCGCAACAAATTGTTATTTAATTATAATGCAAAAAAGTATTCGGTTTATTTTTTTATTTTTTATTTTTATCGGGAGGTAGTTGATATTTTATTCGGGTAGGTACGGGTAGTGATTTTAAAAAATAATCGGGTGGTTATAGAGTTTGGATATACTATAAAGTAATAGGGATAGGGTAGGGTACCTCAAACTTCACAGGTACCATACTCAGTTGCATTCCTAATGGGAGTGGATTATTAATGTACTGAGGAAAAAAAAAAAGAGAAGAAAAAGCAATGTCGATTTGGTCGATGTATTATCATTTTCCTTTTTACTAAATTAGTCTACACTTTCACGTGAGTTGCACGTAGAGCTGTTCAAGGGCCGGGCTACCCGCCCAAGCCCGTAAGCCCGCCCGATATTTTAAAGGGCTTGGACAAGAATTTTAAGTCCGTTGGATGGGCTTGGACAAAAATATCAAGCCCGTTTATTAAATGGGCCGGGCTTGGGTATGAGAGCAAAAACCCAAGCCCGGCCCGGGCCCGACCCGATTAAGAAAATATATTTGTTTTTATTTTTTATTTGTTGATATATAATATATATGAAATATACTTTATACGTACACCGTATGTTAAATAAGAAAAAGATGAATAATATATGTAGAAAATCTTATTATCAATGAGAATAGTATATTATAGGTAGTATATATCATATTTTATATTTACAATTACATTTATATAATTAATTAATATAATTTAATTCTTAAAATAATTATTAAAAAAATATTAACGGGCTTTTGGACGGGCCTTGGTCTAAGTATTTGATAAATGGGCCGGGCTTGGACAAAAGTTTGAGGCCCGTTTTATAAATGGGTCGGGCTTGGGCAACACTAATGGCCTTAATCTCAAGGCTAGGCCCGGCCCGAACCCGGCCCATGAACAGGTCTAGTTGCACGTGACTCATCGTGTTTAAATTAAAAGAAAATTAAAATAATTATTGAAATTAATTATAAGTAAAACTGTCAAAGCTTGATCCAAACTCGATAAAACGACCAACCCAGCCGACCCGATTTGACCAGAGAAAGTAAACGACCCTTGTTACTTATCCTATCCAGACCTGATAAACCCGTAATCCTGATGACCCGAGAAGTTAACCCGGATGACCCATAAATATTATAAACTAAAATTATGTTTTATTCAATAAAATCCACATTATTATAATTTTACCATTCTAAATTATCATTTATTCAATACAATTTATATTATTGTTATAATTTTACCTATTATGATTAAATTTGCTAAACTTCACTATATGAACAATTATTATTATATGAATAAATACTAATAAGTTATATGAATTATGATAAATTTATAATTAGTAATTTGAATTTTTAGATAATGAATAAATAATAATAATTAATTAGTAATTTCTTGACAATTTTTTTTCTATTAGGAAAGAACATAAATTTTTCTCAGAAAAAAAAGAACATAAATTTAGATATTATATAACCAATATATCTTTGAACACATATCCCACTTCATAATTAATTATGTATTTAATATTCAAAAATATTAATATATAAAGGGACTTATGTCAACTCTTTTTAACCCCGTAATGCAGTTTGCTAAACTTCACCGATAGTGAATTGTAAAATAAATCGAATAATAAATATATAAATAAATTTAATAATCAAACATTAAAAAATTTAAGGCCAACCCATTTGATCCGAGTCCTAGATTCGAAAAACCCGAAACCCGAATGTCCCAGAATCCAAGTGATCTGAGGCCAAAACCCGAACCCGCCTAACCCTAAATCCAGCAGACCCGAGACCCAAATGACTTGAACCCAGATGAGCCGGAACCCGAATGATCCAAGAAAATTAACTGACTTAGTTGACCTGGACCCAGATGATCCGAACTCAAAACTCGTCCACCCCACCCGATTGACTTTTTTTTTTCTTTTTGCGTCAACTCCTCTAACTTTATAAGTTAAAGGAAATAATTGTATGTTACTCTTCCTTTTTCTTTTTTTTAGAAAACTTTTATTTTTAAAAACTTTGAATTCTTGATATACATTCCAATACATTAAATTACCAATACACACTTCAAAAATAAAAAGGTCAAATCACAATAATTAAATTTTAAATAAATTTTAACTTAATTAGTTTTAAAAAAATGATGAATAATTAATGATTATGCAACTTATATTAACTTTTAAACTTGATAATAATACTTTTATTAGTTTATACTTGAAATGAGTCCAAACCTATCAAAAAGTCTCCAATTTTTTAAAATTAAAATGGTAAAAATAAAATATTTATAAAACTATTGAATTTAATTTAATAAAAATATAGTTTTTAGTAGAATAACCATAAAAGTTTATTTTTAAAAAACTGTAAATTTTAAACAATTTCATTTAGGAAATATTTTTAAAAATTTTAATATATCTAATTATTTTATTTAATTTAGTATAATGGTAAAAATAAAATAGGTATAAGGATATTAGATTTAATTAAATAAAAAATAGAGCTTTTAGTTGTGTAAAACTATAAAAGAGTATTTAAAAAAATTCTAATATATATAAGTTTTTTTAATTAAAATGGTAAAATGGTAAAAATCAAATAGTTATAAGGATATTAGATTTAATTAAATAAAAATAGAGTTTTTAGTTGAGTAAAACTATAAAAGTTTAAACAATGACATTTAAGAAATATATTCGAAAAATAAGGGTATAATGAGCGATTCAAAAGTTTTACAAGAGGTTGTACTTTTTAATATAGTATAGATAACATAAAAAATCAAATTCTATAAATATTCATTTTCATAAATAATACCCCATCTGTCCCTTTTCATTTTTCGGTTTTGCCTGTCCTTTTTTATCTGTCATTACATAAAATACCTTGTTTCCAAACTTACCCCCATATAAAGTGTATGGAAAATTGGAGTGGGGTTGAATACAAAATAAATGATGAGAGATATAATCTTAATTGCAGGGGTAATTTAGGAAAGTAAATCAAAAAGATTATCAAATTTATCAATTAAACTACTTTAACTACTTTCCTTGGTATGTACAATTCGGTTATTGCTGGCAGATAAAAATGGACGGAGAGAGTAGTAATCTTTTTCTTCAAAATTCTTTCGATTCAGAAAAAAAAAATTGAATTGCTACTATAATCTTTTTTTTTTTAGCAAAAGTTGAATTCATTTCATTCAAAAATCCGTGTTACAAACGTGTAGAGGTAATCCACACCAGGCAACATAAGTCCCAACATCACACACTAATTGTGCTAAGTTGTGAGCAACCATATTTCCACCCCTATGTACATGAGCAAAAGAACAATAATTGAAAAAAGAACTTAACCACCTAATTTGCTGAACTAAATTACCACCCTCCCAAAGAACAGGAGCCAGACTACAAATTTCTTTAATCAACGCTAATGAATCACTCTCCAATTCACAAGAGAGTAAGGAAAATGATTGGGCTAACAACAAACCAAATCGCACGGCATATGCTTCTGCAAACAAAGGACTCGACACATTATTGATTATAGCAGTAGCAGACACCACTACTACCCCTTGTCTATCTCTTATCGCTACTCCTAAACCTGCCTTACCCTTCTCCACATTGAATGAAGCATCCGTGTTTATTTTGAAATCAGCTAAACCAGGCGGGAACCATCGTGGAGCAGCAGTGAGGTGTTGATCTTCCTTATCCCGACGCCTTAATGCTTCCAACTCTCGCACCCCTCTTGCTGCTTCATGACAAAGTGAGGTAGGAGTCCTGCAAACATACTCATGCAAAGCTCGATTTCTGTTATGCCAAATTAGCCATAACAATGATGCCACCAACTCAAGAGAACCTAATTGTTTTGCCTTTTCTATCAGACACTCCCAAAACGCATCTCCTTCCATCCATGGCTGCAAATACTCCAAAACCCATGGGCAGGAAGCTTCCCAAACCTTATGGCTAAATGGACATGTGAAGAAAACATGCAGTAATGAATTCTCGACATCATACAGACCAGACATTCATCATTCACCGGGATTCCTCGCCTTTGCAAATTCAGTTTTGTGGGTAAAACATTATGCCCCAAACGCCACAGGAAAAACTTGATTTTTGGTTGTATCAAAGCACCCCAAACCCGACGCCAATAATCGTTCCTATTGTCCATCGAATGAGATCCTTTTCCCAATACAACTCTTGCAACATGATAGCCCGATTTAATTGTATAGTGGCCATTACTCGTCCCATTCCAAATGAGAACATCACGATTGGACAAAATAGTCAAGGGGATGCAAAGGATTCTACTTATATCCTCATATTCAAAAAGTTCCTGAAGCAGATCTATATCCCAACGCCCATTAGAGCTTACTTTAGTCGGTTGGCAAATTGTATCTGGTCTAGGTTGTGGCCGAAAAGATGGAGCTTTATTAATCCAATTATCGGCCCATATATCAATCGAGGTACCATCACCAACCCTCCATCTCGATCCCAATTTGATGACATCCCTTCCAGCCAATAAACTCCGCCACACAAACGATGGATTACTCCCAAGAGTGGCTGTCATAAACAAGCCATTGTGAAAGTACTTTGCCTTCAAAACTCGAGCACAAAGAGACCCATCCTCATGGATAATTCTCCAGTCTTGTTTAGCCAACAAGGCTAAGTTGAAAGCCTCAAAGTCTCGAAACCCATAACCCCCATAAAGTTTTGACACACACAAAGCATCCCAAGTTTTCCAATGAATTTTTCTTCGAGAATCATTACCACCCCACCAGAATCTAGCAATCATCCTATTTAAGTCCTGCAAAAAAGTTTTTGGAAACTTGAAGCAACTCATTAGATAAGTAGGGATGGCCTGTGCCACAGCTTGAATTAATACCGCTCGACATGCAATAGATAAAATTTTGCCATTCCAGCTTTTGATTCGCTTCCATAATCTGTCCTTAATTGTCTGTAACTCGGCTCTCTTTGATTTCCCAATCATAATTGGCATTCCAAGATATTTGTCCTTTGCCAAAATCCTCTGAACTCCTAACTTTTGCATGATCAATGTTCGAAGTGGATCAGTGACATTCTTACTGACAGCACAGCAGACTTGTCTACATTTATCATCTGTCCCGATGCCGTCTCAAATGCTTTCAACACATGTAAGATAGAATCACATTCCGCCAATGTTGCCCGCATAAAAAGTAAACAATCATCAGCAAAAAATAAATGAGTCACTCGAGGTGCAGTCCTAGCAATTGCCACTTCTTTGATTTCCCCTCTTTGCTCCGCATGATGCAATAAACCTGCCAATCTTTCCATACAGAGAAGAAACAAATATGGAGAAAGAGGGTCTCCTTGTCGAAGCCCTCTTGTTGGTTTAATTCCCTCTGTATAGTCTCCATTTATCAAAAAAAGAATATGACATTGATTTAACACCAGCCAAGGCCAAATAAATCCACTTGTTTTTTAAAACCAATTTGTCTCATAACAGCTTCCAAAAAGTCCCATTCAACCTGATCATAAGTTTTACTCAGGTCCAATTTCAAAGCCATAAATCCATCAGCTCCACTTCGTTTGTTCTTCAAATAATGTACGGTTTCAAAAGCAACCATAGCATTATCATAAATCATCCTACCAGGAACGAAAGCACTTTGCGTTGGACCAATAATTTGGGGCAAAATTTCTTTAATCGATTTTCTAGTGTCTTCGAGATGATTTTATAAATCACATAACAAAGACTTATTGGTCGGTAATCTTTGACAGTAGCAGGATTTTGAACTTTCGGAATAAGGACTACATTGGTATGATTGATTTCCATCAGAGGGGTTCCCAAATTCAAAAAAGACAACGCCATGTCACTAACCTTATCCCCAACTATGTACCAAAAACATTGAAAGAAACTTGGTGACATACCATCCGGGCCTGCTGCTTTATCCGGATCCATATCAAAGATTGCTCTCCTAATTTTCTTCCTTCGTGAAGTTTCTATCCAATTGAGCACTAATCTCTGAAGAAATACGCCTATCGAAAAGACCAGCCACAGCATGAACCTGATTAATATCAGGTGTATTGCTAGTAAAAGTTTCTCGAAAATATCCCACAATCATTTGTTTTACCATAGTCCAAGAATTATGCCAATTTCCATCCTCATCGCAAATTGCAGTTATTGAGTTTCTCCTTTTTCAACATGAAGCAATGGAATGGAAAAATTTAGAATTTGGATCACCTTCTTTTAACCACGAAACTTTAGACCTTTGGCGCCACATCACTTCTTCCTGATTATACAAAGTATTCAATTCCTCAAGACAATCCTGTATAGCTTGTGATCCATCTTGTTGTCTTAAATCCATGAACAAATCTTCCAATTCTTTCTGTTTACACTTGATCTTATATCTCACATTGCCAAAAACAGCTTTATTCTAAAATTGCAACGCCCTCCCACAATTTTCAATGGCCTGCACAACATCAATCATGGGATCTTGACTCTAATTCTCCTTAATTACCTCCTCCAAACCATCATGCTTCAACCACATGTTCTCAAACCTAAACTGCTTCCTCGGAACAAAATCCATCGGGATCTTGTCCAAAACATTGATCGACAAGGGCAAATGGTTCCGAGCTTGAATCGACCAAATTATGAACATACGAATAAAGGAATCGATCGAGCCATTGTTGAGTAGCAAAACCACGATCCAACTTTTCAAAAACCATACCATCACCCAACCTCCGAGACCATGTAAAAACAGGGCCTTTAGTTGGAAGCTCACTAAAATTACATTCATCAACCACTTCTCTAAAGCTTGTCATTTGCCTTTGTGGTCTTATGCTTCCTCCTAATTTTTCTTCACTTGACAATAACTCATTAAAGTCCCCTGCACAAAGCCATGGAAGCTGTGATTGCGAAGCAAGTAATTTTAATAAGGTCCAAGATTCATGCCTATAGTTGGTTTCCAGATGGCCATAGAAACCTGTAAAGCGCCATTTATGAGTCTCTACATCACCAATAATCGCATCAATATGAGACTTGGAGTAAGACACAATTGAAAGGGAAATCTCATTATTCCAAAATAAAGCCAGTCCACCAGATCTACCACTACTACTGACACTAAAGCAACATTCAAACCCTACTTTACAACGAATCCATTCCATCTCAGAAGCAGAACATTTAGTTTCTGAAAGAAAAACAATACTAGGATTATTACAATTAATCAAACTACGAAGGGAAAAAACTGCTCGAGAACCACCAAGTCTTCGGCAGTTCCAAACTAACAGATTCATGGTTCTCGGCGGGGATGTTTTTTCTCCATCCCGGCCGTTTGACTGTCTTGACCAGCATCCTGATCTTCAGCATTCTCACTGTTACTTCCAGCCCTTAACTCTGCAGCAGCTCCATTAGCACAATAAATGGCAGCTCCAAATTCATCATCATCCTGCTTTGCCAATACCATATTTCGATCCTTGGCTCGCTTGCTAACCCTAGCATTGAAAAAATCATAATTTGGGATACCTGAGTTCCGTTTCTGACCAATCTTGGAGTTCGAATCTGGCCCCAAAAAATCGAAAGAGTATTGATGCGCTACTCGTGCCGTCTTCTTCCACTTTCTCTGTTTTCTTCCTGGTTGAGTCGATGAAGTACCAAAAACGAAAGGAGAATATGGGATATAAGGTTCTGCCTGTTCTGCCTCCAGAGGAATATAGTTTTCTGCGTTTTGAAATCCAGCAGGTTGATGTATTTTAGCCATGCCCATTTGTGATTGCATTTGATCAGATTGAATTGGGTTTGGATCTGAAGGCCCAATCCCAAGTATAGGTAGGCCCATATCCGGAATATTTTGGCCCAAATTTGTAGACCTCAAAGCATTATCTTCCCTAGTATTTGGAGCCGTTCTCCTAGATCCTCAGTTGGCTGCTACAAATCTACCACTTCCTTCCGTTTATCACGCCAGTTCCGCAAAGCAGCCAACGAATCTGCCATCAATTTCGTTCCTCTCTCATTGTGTGCCGCAATAACTGGAATTGAGGCCACGTTTCCGCAAACTCTCCTCTTCGAGCTAACCTCCACGTTTTCGCCCACTCCTTGATTTTGCGCCACCATCTTTGATCCAATTTCACCCACAGCACCTCCCTTGTTTGCTTCACTCGCCGCTATCATCCGCCCCCTGATTACCATGCTATCGACATGGTTATGGAAGGCTCTTGGTCCCGAGCTTACTGATTGATGATGAGACAGTCCTCTATGTCCTTGAGCCTGACCAGAAACTCCAAATCGAGATCGAGACAGTAAACCTGATTGTCGAGGCTTGACATCCGGTACCTCTGCTCTTATACTATCATCGAATTGTTTCTCGATGAAACCTTGGGTTTTGAACATCGTGACACCCACCGGGCACTCGGAATCCAAATGGATTAATAGACCACATAACCTGCAAAACGATGGGAGTTTCTCATATTTGAAACGGACAATAATCTCACCTTGCGATGTTGAAACAATTGATGTCTTCTTCAATGAGGCTGCAAGATTAAGAATCACCCGAACTCTCAAGAATCTCCCACATGTATCATCTACCTCCAACACCGGCCCCATCAATTCACCAACTGACACCCCAATTTTTATGTTCATCATTAAAATTGGCAAGTCCAAAATTCTCATCCAATACTGGCATTGATCAAAATTGAATTCAGTTGGAGCCTGTAATCCATCAAAATCCTTTAGAACCAATAACACCCGATTAAAGCACCATGGTTGAGTGACCAGTACTCGATCACGCTCTACTTCATCTTCAAAGAGGAAGATAAAAAGATTATCTTCAACTTCCTTGATCATAAAAGCCCCCTCCAAGCGCTAGGCCAGTAGCATTGCTGTCCTCAATCCATCTACATTTGCCTTCTTTTTAGAAAACAAACGACCAACTAGATGGAACCGGGCTAGTTCCCCCTCTTCCCCCCAGCCAATCTTGATCAGCAACTACCACGTTATCTTCCCCATCTCCTTGGATTGAAAGCTTGGAACACATGTTTGATAACGCACCTTCCATGGACAAGAACAGACTGACAATATATGCTAGAACGAGAGAAAGATTCGGAATAAGGAAACCAAATGAGAATGAAGCCCACCATAACCATCTCCTCATTATTTGTAGTAAAACCAGAAAATACCCGTTGGAGAGAAACAGATAAATCAAAATTTCAATTTCAAAAGTAGGATGAGACTTAACGTTACCCGAATCAGGTAAGTTAGCCGAAATCCTAACCAAAAAATCCTTAGAATTATCTCTAGGAATCAAGAAATTCAAGGAAGATAACTTGTACTCAGACAAGAGTAAGTCTCAATCGGAAAGAAACCAGAAGAGGAAACAGGCAGATGCGAAAGAAAGAAAGAACCCATGGGTCCAATCATAATTATTTTATGCATTATCATTCTTTTATGCTACTATAATCTTTAATACATAGCTAATTGCTCAAATATGTCATTAACCTAGGTGAAAATGCTCAATTTAGAGCTCATCCTTTTAATTTGGTTAAATAATAATTTTAATTTGGTTAAATAGGACCCTAAGTCCTAACATATCCAAAAATTCTCAAATATAAGTAAATTTAAAAAAAATGGAAAAAAAAGTGACGAAAGAAAGGCATTGATCCGGTTGGGTTCGTGAATGAGCCAAAGCCACCAAAGGGACGGGTGAGTGACGACATGTGGTCCCCGATTCTTCTGCCTCTTACTAATCCATAATCCAACATGTAAAATTGTCTGGATTCCAGAAGCCGCCTTAAGCTCAAAAGAAACGAAGCCTCCTTTGTTTCTTTTGGCAATAACATTTCACCAACTCACTTAACTCTGTCCACATACTAATCACAAGAATCATAAAAACCACCTTCTTTACGCCAAAATCCCAGTAACCGCTCCCTACTTTGGTCTTTTGTTAAGGACTTCCAACTCCCAAGTCCACCCTCACCACCACACTCGACCAGAATTTTAAAGGCAAACCAAGAAAAGGTACGATGATACTATGATTCTTTTAACTTGTTTTTAAAGTCCCAAAAATCTTTTCATTTTTGATCTTTGCTTCAGTTTCACTTCTGGGTACTTGTTATTTCTTTAGTTTCTCCTTCTGGGTATTTGCTTTTTTGTGTTGGTTTTGGTTCTCTTTTGCTGAATTTGATGGCTTTTGATCCTTTGGCATATCCTTTGCTGCATGTGAAATCCAAGTTTCTTTTTCTGTTTGGTTCATTCTTGTTTCAATTCGCTCTAGAGCACCAAAAAGGAAACGAAAAACATGCTTCTTTGATCAAATTCTTTAGTTTTTCTTTGGCAAATTTGTTTCTATTCCTGTTATCAGTGTCTTATGCAGTTAACTTCAATGCAGACTTATTAGTATTAATTGAGTTATTTTATGGATTGTGATGCGAAAGGTGCCCTGAAATGCAGATACATTAAGTCTTTAATTAATTGATCGGCATTTGACTTTTAGAAGATTGATTTAATAACTGTTCACATGGGTTTTCATATCTTACTGTTCTTGCTAGATTTTAGTTACTTTATACTTCCTAAGAGTTCTTCTCTTGTTTCTTTTAAAGTTTGTTTGTCGAATTTTCAAGGAATCTTTGCCTCGTATTGTAATGTCACACATGATAACTATAATTAGTTATGGACTTCTGCCTTCTGTATTAAAAACCACAGTCCTCAAAAAACTCCATTATTTCATTGCCATATCATCTTCTTGCTCTGAAAATGTATTTATGGCCTTTTTGTGTCTTCCAGTGCAGTATAACACAACAAGCTCTTTCTCATCTCTTAATGGCTCAAGATACCTCTTCTGCTGCTGAATCCCCTCGACCACGCTCCGGTCTTCTGCGTGACCAGGTCCAGTTGGTTAAGAAAAAGGACTCTGATCGATATGAGATTGTTCCAATTGAAGATCCATTGTCCTTCGAGAAAGGTTTCTTCATTGTAATTCGTGCATGCCAATTATTGGCCCAAAAGAATGATGGGTTGATTTTAGTTGGAGTAGCAGGACCATCTGGAGCTGGAAAGACTGTATTCACTGAGAAGGTGCTCAACTTTATGCCCAGCATAGCTGTCATAACAATGGACAACTACAATGATAGTAGCCGAATTATTGATGGCAACTTTGATGGTAAATCTCTTTACCCTTTAAAAAAAATTATAAGGTCATAACTATAATTGTCAAAGACGCTGTCATTGTGATGGATTCTAATTCATACTATTGTTTGAACATTGAGGAGAATTGTCTTTCCATCTTAAGCTTTTGGCGGTTTGTTTTATATGCTAAAACTGGACATACCAATGTTGCATGCTGACATTCGTGTTTGACGCTATGACATAATATTCTAGATTACAAGCTCCATTTTGTAGACCACTGCAAAGTTCAGATTGCTATTTGGTAGTTGACAATTTAGCGTGCTATCTAGAGTGAACCTATGAGCAGGGTTGTGTTTCAGATAATAGTTCAATTGGTAAAATTCAAGTTAGAGAACCGTTTGTCATTTAAGATCGTTGATGATTATTACATGCCTTTCTTGTAGTAAATGACTCTTTCTGGTTAATCTCTTGTTGATAATTTACCAGATGGGTTTCTTTACGTTGTACTTTTTCTAATGCTCAAGTATGATTGATGTTGGAGGAAACATGCTATAAGTAGATATCATTCACTACCCTTGCTGGCAATTCATTTGTAAATCTGATCTAATAACAGCAAAATGGAAACTCAGTTGTGGGTTTAAGAATTACATTAAACTATTTTTATAAGTATTAACATTCTATAGTTTGATATAACCTCTCAAAGCAAAAAAATATTGGTAATTTAGATGACTGATGTAAACTTCTTAAATGGGAATTCTCATGAGTAGATCATAATTTTATTACTTGCAAAATCTTACACTTTGATATATTTGATGTACCAATTTAGTAACATCTGAAGTTGATTTTTATAGTAACATCTGTAGTGTTTTTTTTTTTTTTTTTTTTTTAAAATTAAATAAGAATTTTGCATACACATTTGTATTTCATAATTTTTTTTCTTGGTAACTTTTTTTAGGTCAATATAAAATAATTGTCCTGTACATAACTTTGATTGACTGGTATATCTAACATTAATTCTTGGCTTTACCATGTCCCACTATTTGTATCATTTTCTTCCCTAGAAAGATTTTGCATGGCGATGATAAAAGGTTGGAGGGCAATGCATGGCAGACCTTTGATTATTTTAGTTTTATGAAACAGACCCGCGGTTGACAGATTACGACACTCTGCTAGAAAATATACACGGATTAAAAGCGGGAAAACCTGTTCAAGTTCCCATATATGACTTCAAGTCTAGCTCTCGCACAGGATACAGGTTCTGTATCTCTCCTTTCTGTACTGCTATTTGTAAGACATTGAAACACTTTTTGTAAGGGTTAAGTCTCCATTTATTCTACCTTCTAAAGACGGAAGAAAAGATAAAAAGAGAGGAAGGCAGTTTTGGACCATTCAAAACAAATAGTGATTAATATGTGAATGATTTTGATCTAGTTTTATTCACCATTGATTACAGGACAGTTGAAGTGCCTAGCTCTCGCATTGTGATTATTGAAGGAATCTATGCCTTAAGTGAAAAATTGCGGCCTTTACTAGATCTTCGTGTATCTGTCACTGGGGGGGTTCATTTTGATCTTGTCAAGCGTGTACTAAGGGACATACAACGTGCTGGCCAAGAGCCTGAAGAAATTATCCATCAAATATCAGAAACGGTTAATTTTCTTACCTCTAGATAGTCTTTATAGAGTCTGATTTAGCTGCTTCATGAAGTCTTTTTAGTTACTCCAAAGAGCACTTATACCAGTTCTCATCCATTTCGTTTGAAACAGGTATATCCTATGTACAAGGCTTTTATTGAGCCAGATCTCCAAACAGCGCATATTAAAATCCGCAACAAGTTTAATCCATTCACTGGGTTTCAGAATCCTACTTATATTTTGAAGGTTAAGCTCTAACTCCATCTTTCTAATTCAGAATAAATGTTTCTATGGCTCCATAGGTTATGCATTAACTACTATGTTATTTCCTTCCCACAACTCGACCACTGAATGATTTCTATCATTTTAGTCTACAAGATTGGTGACGGTGGATCAAATTAAGGATGTCCTATCTGATGAACACAAAGAAACTATGGAGGAAACCTATGACATTTATCTTCTACCCCCCGGTGAAGATCCTGAAGCATGTCAATCATATCTAAGGATGAGGAACAGGGATGGCAAATACAATCTCATGTTTGAGGTTGGATGATTATTTTCTAAGTCTATTTTAATCATAGTATGCATTGAAAACAATTTCCTTGTTAACCTTGTAGAAACTGTTGCATCATCTTGTGAAAATTTTCTTTTTTATGTCACATTTACTTCAATCATAGTTTAGATGCTAGGTTTTACTTCAAAACATTTTTTTCCATTGTAATTTATCACTCTCTCTCTCAAATATTACTACCTAGGATAAAGCACCTTTCATATCTATACATAGTATTTGTTTGAGCAAAAAATATATTAGTATTTATCAATACTTGCAGGCACAATATTTTATGCTATGAAGAGAAGTTTGATTTGTTTTCCGATATGAGTGGTGGTGATAATTGGAACGTTATTTAAATATAGTAAGATTTAATATGCAAATGGATTTGGGATATAGTATACGAAGAGTATTTAAAATTAACTTCTAGTTTGATGAGTTCTTTTGGAATTTACACTAAAATTGAAATGCAAATTCTGTGTTTCAAATTAAGTTCTAATCACAGCCATAGTATTGTGATATATTTTTTTTTTTTTGAGGAAATAGTATTGTGATAATTAATATACTATATGATTTGTCCTAGTTCATATTAAGAGTTGTCCTTAATGTTCTTTTAAGACTAATATAAATGTGGTAGTTTTATGGCTTCTGACCCAGTTTGGCTGGTTTTCAGGAATGGGTTACAGACAGCCCATTCATAATATCACCTAGAATAACTTTTGAAGTTAGTGTGCGCCTTCTTGGAGGACTAATGGCTTTGGGGTATACTATTGCAACCATCCTGAAAAGAAGTAGCCATGTCTTTTCTGATGATAAGGTGTGTGTGAAGATTGATTGGTTGGAGCAACTTAATCGCAAATATGTTCAGGTATCATATCCTGTTAAACTTTATATATTCTTTTTGTTGTCTTTCACCCTTAGTTTACTGTATCAGAGCAAGATTGTTATAATCATGATTTCAACATCATACCCCCCCCCCC
>AWUE01013488.1:0-15633 GCA_001974825.2 Corchorus olitorius
CTTCTCTCTGTCTCTTTCTCTCTCTGTCGCTATCTCTTTCTCTCTCTGTCTCTATCTCTGTCTCTCTCTCTCTCTCTCTCTCTCTCTCTCTCTCTCTCTCTCTCTCTCTCTCTCTCTCTCTCTCTCTCTCTCTCTCTCTCTCACGTTTTCTTTAATGTGTGTGGTATGTATATAAATCTATATGTTTTGCGCCTCTCTCTCTCTTTCTTGTCTTCTTCAGTGTGTGTGGTATGTATATAAATCTATATGTTTTTGCTTTACTTAGCATCATATGAAATTGTTATTGTAGCTGAATTATCCAAGAAAAAAATTGTTATTGTAGGTGATGTGTGTCTGGCATGTATATTAATTCATACAATATCTATAAATAGCAGAGGTGAGTGATTTAACATCGCTGCTACTGATATATAATGTCTTTTGCAGATCTTTGACTGTGATAATGGATATGTTGCTCCATTTTATGATGAAGATGGAACAGCTGGGAGTAGGTTGAAGATGAAACTGAAAGAGTTCCACAAAAGGTAACATCTAGTTCATGAAAATCGGGGATCTTTGGATAAACAATCAATTTTTCTTTCTTTTTCTCAATTTTAAAACCATTTCCTACCCTGCAACACAGCATCATTTTCTGCATTAGATAGGAATTACCTTACCCCTTTTATTTTATTTGAAGTGTGTAATTTTTACTTTTTGACTTATTTCTTTTTGGGTGGTAGACGTATGTTTGCTCTAATTTTGCTTTTATTGCCCTGAGTTGTGGTTGAAGAGGCATTCATGCCTAGATTAACTTTAATGTTAAGCTTAGGATGGTGGGTAATACAACATTGCAAGACTGTTTGAATTACTTATTGCCGCAACTCTTACTTATGCTTTTCTTTCTTTCCCTTTTCTTATTTCTAATATTTACTTTTCTTAAAATTAACCATGTTATACTGGCCCAAAAAAAAAGGTAAAGTGACCTTGGTATTCTTAAGTTCGAAGAATGGTTTCTTGGATGGTCCTCTCTGTCTTTATTTGCATGAAAAAATTATGCTCAGTTAGACATGTATGTAATATCATTGCGTTGCCAACTTTTGCACTATGATGAGAGGTCGAGTAAGTCTCACTTTATTATGCTTGTCAGATGACCCGATGCCAAGTTCTAGAAGGGGAGGGTTTGGGGGCCTCCGTGACAATTAGATGAGGATACCTATGTCACCAGATGATTTTACTTTGTAGATACTTTACAGACGAATTGCACTGCACTGCATGTCTACTTGGGGAACTGGAGCTTTGAATATATCAGTCAACTCCTTGTGGTCAGATTTCATATGAAGAGGAGAAATGTAGATTATCCATGACATTGCAGCATGCTGATTTGGCGAGGAAATGGAGTTGATATTAATGTTTCTAGAGCTTCTTTTCATAATTTACCATTGATTTATCTTGTAGAGCTGAGATTATGTAATTCCAGACCTCAACACACTCTCACTGCATGAGTGAAAGAAATCACTATAGAAGAGGGTGGTAGTTTCTTTTAAAGTGGGGTATTAGGGGGAAATTAAGTGATGGTGGGTAGTGGACATTGGATAAAAACAGTTTAAGACCTTCATGCCGTAGAATTTTCTTAACAATTCGATATCTTTGTTCTGTCAACTATTAGATGGATACCATTTACATCATTACATGTACCTAAGGCTGATGTCCATTAGATTTGATTACATCTCTTTGATGTATTGGGGTGATTCTGCAATTCGCTGAAAGGAAATTGGAGAAATTAGAACATTCAGAACACAGCTAATGTATATTACAATACATACATACATTCATTCATTCAAGCTTTTTGAAAATCAAAATATTTAAAGAGTTATTATTTAGTACACCGTCGGTGGAGTTTTTGGACTCCACAAACGAGCTAAAATGTTGACACATACCCCATTTTCTAATTAATTAAAGGGTTTATATATAATACACCGTCAGTGGAGTTTAGCAGACTGCACAAGCGGCTCTAGAAGGGTGACATGTGTCACCTACGGACCAGATTGAAATATTTAAAATTTAACTAATTCAGAAAATGAATATGTGTCAACTCCACAACCCGCTTGTGGAGTCCAAAATCTACATCGTCGGTGTATCAAATAATTACCCTTAATTAAATAATAAATATTAAGATCTATTCCCTAAGGGAACATGCCTTTAAAACTACATGTACAGTCTGCTAAACTCCATTGATAATGGATAGGATAATTTTTCATAATTAAATTAAGAACCTCAAGTTTTTAAAATGGAGGACATCGGACTCAATTTTGCATCATCAGACTTCCGTTTCAGCAGTTCTTGGAAGTTGGAAGCAAACAATCATACCAATCACACCAATATATTTAAGGAAATATATATAAATAAAACCTATTCAAACAAACAATATATATATATCACTCCCTCTGTCTCATAATATAAGGCATCTTCTATAAGCTTTTTTTTTGTCCCAATTTATAAATCTCTTTATCAAACCCAATGCTTATTTATTAGCTATTTCCAAAACTATCCTTGGTTCCCTTTATTAAATTCAATGCTTATTTATTAGCTATTTCCAAAACTATCCTTGGTTCCCTTTATCAAACTCAATGCTTATTTATTAGCTATTTCCAAAACTATCCTTAGTGATTAAGATAGTTAGTAGGAGGGGAAAGAATTAATGGGGAAAAAGATAAGGATAAAAATAAAAAATATAAGTAAAAGTACATAAAATTTTGTATTCTAACTAATTTTCTTAATCTTGATGATATAATTAAAAGGGACTTATATTATGAGCCAGAAAGGGAGTATATAAAAAAACCAGTCAAACATTTTGGGTTGAACGTTGTTCAAATTGCTCGAAATCAACCAATTCAAAAACAAAATTTGATATTTTGCTCAAAAATATATGCTCAACAACATGATACCCATACCAAGAAACAAGCAAATTCAAAGTTAACGTTTTCCAACATTGCAATCCATCTATACTTGTACAAACAAATGGTAACGCAAAATTAGAGAATGAAAAGACACGAATTTATGACAGTCATAAATTTATATAAACATTCATATAATTATGTCGGTCATAAAGGAAACCATACTCAATTAAAGAAAAAAGGAAATAAAAAGCTTAATCGATCATTCAGTCAACAAGTTGTACATAGACCAAGGCTCAAGAGATTTAACTTAACCAGTGTTTCTCATCCCAGCAGCTATTCCATTAATAGTAATAAGCAATGCATCTCTTAGTTTGTTGTTATCATCATCACGTCTAAGCCTTTTAAGAACCTCTACTTGCAACATGTTCATCGGATTCAGATAAGCGAGTCTGCTCTCTATCAGCCTTCTCAAGCTCCGATTGTTCTCAGATAGCTTCTCATGTCCACTCACCACCAATACATACTTTTCTGTTATCGTCAGCTCCCGCCTAAGTTCATCACCAAGTTTTCGCCTGCTTTCTGACACTAGCACCTCATCATAATGCTTGGCTATCGGAATATCGGCCTTCCCCAAAACCATCTCTATAAGGTCCACTGTTGACTGGAAAAATGGCCATTCTTTGTACATTGCTTTCAAGTCTTCTGAATGACCCTTCTCACATACCCCCTTTATACCTGCTCCAACACCTAGCCAAGCTGGAAGAACAAATCTCGTCTGGGTCCATGCAAATACCCATGGAATAGCTCGAAGATGTCCGATTCCTGTTGATGCCTTTCTTCTTGTTGGGCGGCTCCCTATGTTAAGAAACCCCAGTTCAGCTTGGGGTGTAGCCTCATGGAAGTAGGCAAGGAAATCTGGGTTTTCATAAACTGTGCTTCGGTAATTCTGGCAACTGATTTTGGAGATCTCCTCCATGAGATTACGCCATTTCTGTTCTCGAGGTGGTTGAGGGGGACGCAAAGTTGCCAGGAGCACGGCAGTTGTGTATATTTCTAGCTGTCTAATGGCAGTCTGCGGCAAACCAAATTTCGCCTGCACCATCTCCCCTTGCTCTGTTGACCGAAGTGTGCCCTGCCAATTCAACATAGTATTATTAATCACAGAGCATAGAACACATTCCTCAAAGCAAAGATATCTCAATGACCAATGTAACATCATTTTAGCTTAGAAAGGTAAGAGGCTGAAAGGTGATTACTCGGTAAAGTAAATACCAGTAGACAACAACTTCTGCAAAATTGTTGAAAACACATCCTCTACAAAAATAGACATACACTTCCTTTTCAATCATTCAAAAGAAAGTTGGTTTCCAAAATTATGGAGTATTAAGTCAATAAATGATTGACAATACCAACTTTCTGATTTATATTAAATTGACAACTCACCATTACAGAACCAGGTGGTTGGGACTGTATGGCAAGATAGGTTGGGCCACCACCACGACCAATACTCCCTCCTCGGCCATGGAAAAGCGTAACTTTTATTCCAAACTCATTGCAAGCAGCAACAACATCCTCTTGGGCTTTGTAAAGCTCCCATGCGGCTGTGAAGCGGCCAGCATCTTTACCCGAATCAGAATATCCGACCATCACCTGTTTAAAGTAACTTTGTAAAGACAAGCTCAATGAGAATTTCTAAAAAATTATCTTAGAAATGGCCAGAAAAATAACATACTTCTTGATGCCCATTGTGGTTCTTTATAATGTGCTCCCTATACCAATCGATTGATAATAGTTTTCTTATAACTGAACCTGCTCCTCTGAGGTCCTTCACAGTTTCAAACAGGGGAACCACACGCAACCTACTCAAAAGAGACAGAAAGGCAAATGGAGTTATTTAAGTATGGATAGTATATATACCTTAAAAGTAAACATTGCAGTGAAGTGCCAGAGTTATGGTAAATAATTTTACCCATTACTGAATGTGCATGCAAAAAATGTAAGATGGGTTCAGTTTTCCCTTCAGTAATGTACTGTTGTCTATTATTCTGTCTGAGTAAATATCTACAGGATAATATTCAGTGAATTAATAAGTTCTTAGTAACTATGTTCTGCAAAAAAAGATTGTAATTTAAACCCTTCCCATCCCCCGACCACGCCCTCAACCCCCTCCTCCTACTCCCCCCGTCCTCTTCTCAATATATATATATAATGAATAAATGACCTCCACTAAAAAAAAGACCAAAAAAAAAACCTCCACTATGCATTACTGCACTTTGTAGGATCATCTGTGTGAAGCCCAGAACTAGAACAAATCATATATAATAACCCAAACATAATATATTTTTAAAAATATTATACCATGGAATAAACTCAAGAACATATGAGTATCAACTTCTAACTGCAAACTTACGTTCCACCAGGACATGGTCTCCCTAATTCCCCGCTAACAGCTAGTCGAGCATCTTTCTGCAAAAGCTCCACAGCAAGGACATCACTCGCCTGCCAATCAGCAAGAAAGGATGAAATTGTTTCTTTTAGGTCCCATGTAAGAATATTGTAAACGTTAATCAAAAGGAATTAAGAGTAAAAGTTAACCAACAGTTCTTCAATGAACAGCAGAGGTAGAAAATAGTAATAAAAATTTTAAATAGTTTTAGTAAATCATACATTGGATGCCATAGATATCACATATGCTCCAAGAGAATCACCTCCTAGCTCAGCAGCAACACGGAAGGTATCTAAGACTTCTTTAACATCAGGAGCAACCTGAAATATATTCGTTCAGAGAGATCCACATATCAACTAGGGCAATAAAAGCAAATGAAAAATTAAAAGAAAGAATATATTTTTTATTCAACCATTTGGTTGGATTTCAGGTGGAAAGAATGCACCATCTTATAAACTCAGATATTGCATAACAAACCATCCTTGCACAAGATTGATTTTCAGCCACCTTACAACCTCTCAGAACCAACTAATGCTGATTTTGAGGCATTAATGGTATGTAATATTTTTTTATTCTTATGCTCAAGGAGTTCTGACATTAAGCATATAACTTGAATTCTCTTTATAATTTTCGTTATGTGATCATTAAATGTGGCAATCAAAACAGGTCAAATTGGATTTGCGTCCTATGCAGTTTCAAGATGACTAATTTCAGGTCTGGTTGCTTCAATCATCGGGTCATGATTCCACTCATTTTATCTAGTTAGTTAGAATTTAGGGTTTGCTTCATCTATCAGTCATAGTAACGTTGTTGTAAAATTTATGATATGAACATATGCATTTCAAACACGTTTTGGCCTCTGCTATTGAAAATTCCCAGTTAGCCTCTATATACAGCAATATGCTTCTGCAAAACCCTACCTGTATAGTAGGAGGAACTAGAGGTCGCTTCCCCTTTAGCTCTTTAGTCAAAAATTCAAGTTTCTTTTCTTCATCCCACTCACTGTAAGTACCCATATCCAAATATCCGGTAATTGCATCAAGTGTTTCAGCATGCCTGCCAGATTCCTGTACGTTCACAAAGTTTAGCTAAAACACAAAATGATGAACAATTGCAAGAATATAACTGAAACTAAATTGCACCTGACGCAAATCAAGTTTCATTAACACCATCCCAAAGGTGGCAACTCTCCGAATTAGGTCAGCAAGCCGACCGTCAGCTAGAATCCCAGCCCCGCATGATTGCTGCAGATATTAATACCAATTAGCATAAGAATGAACCTTTTCTTTTTCCCTTTTCAGCAGGAGATGTCAAAGTGGAGTTATCACCAGAGACTCATAACATAGAAGCAGTGGTTCCAGAAGTTGATCTGTTGTTTCATAGTAATCCCAAGGATCATATTCACAAGGAAGATCCTCCAGAAGAAGTTCAAGCCGTCTTCGTGTTTTCATGAGCTGAAATTATAGGTCATCAAACACAAATAAACTATCTTAATATGGATAAAGAACATATTTAATTTAAAAAATAACTTACATTGCTCGTGTTACAATAACTAATACTCCCTCCATTCCATATTAAATGCCCATCCTACTATTTTGGGATGTTCGAAAATAATGTTCGCTATCCTAAAATGGAAAACACTTTTCTCTCCTTACCCTTTAACATAAATTCAACTTTTTGGCTCGAACAAGGTTAACTTGTAAATATACCAAAAAAATAAACTCAACTTTTATATGGGACCCGCTACTTTGTATCAAATCCAAGGGCAAACAGTGTAAAGTACCCCATAAATATCACTTTTCCCAAAAGTTTACACCTAACACAAAGTGGACATTAAAAGTGAAACGGAGGGAGTAACTATAATGTATTAGTTTTGAGAAAATTATCAAGAGAAAGATAACAAACCTTCAATGAAATCAATTTTAAGAAAAATGCTTGAGCAAAATCGTAAATACCTCCATGAATAAGCATTTATATGTGCTATTACATATTTAACTCATAGAGTCGGCCCAAATATACCTTTTCCTTGACATCTCCAAGAACAATTCGATAAGGAGCAATTCCAGGACGTAGAGATGAACTTGGCTCGAGAAGCTTATGGAAGCTGGACCTTCCTATCTGAGATTCTGCGTAAAGCTTCCTCTGAGCTAGTAGCTGACTAGAGGAGAAAGAACCCCGCTGTGTGACAGTTGATTGTGACCCATTGGAGTTAGGGACACTCCCAGTTGCTGATAATTTGTGAAGATTGTCACTAGAACCCATAGGTGAATGTACTGAGCTAGAACATCCCTGACCATCCTAAAATTTAAAAATTAAACCAATCATCAGCTACAATACTGATAGTCAAACAAAAAAACCATTTGAACGGCAAAAGATTTGATAGATGAACTCACCTGACGACTCAATGGCCTATAATCAGTCCCTGGGAGGTCTAGTTTTGGGTACTGAGATCCACCATCATTGTAACCTGCATGAATAAATGAATAAGATAAAATCATCAAATGAAACAGTATCAATTGGAAATTAAAGAATATATTAATGCCAGACCCAGAAAAGAAAAGATATATATGCTATAGGCTCATAGCTGTGGATGGCTTAGGACAAGAAATAGCATGTAGTACAAACAATTATGCTCATGATCTGTACATTTAATTTATAGTTCAATATTATATATTCTTGTCATTATACCTGAAAAGGATGACAATTGTACTGTATTCCTTCTGAGGAAGAGATTATAAATCAATCTTAAGGAAATTGCTTCAAGACATATGCTAGTTCTAATACAAAAACAAATAAAATTATCCCTTATACAAATCATTCACTTTTTGTTTTTTCTAACAACATACTTTGGCAAGGTGTTGCTTATGAAAATTTTTCTGGCTGCAGTCCTACGACAAAATATATATTACGTTTACGTTCTAGGACAATTTGGCATCAATTCATATGTCTAAAAAAACCTACATTCCACATGTCTAACCAAGGGCTCCTCAAATATGATAACAATTAAAGAGAGCAATTGCTCTTTAAGACTATATGGAAAAATAAGGAAATGGTGCAAAACATTTTCCAACAAAAAAGTACCACAACTACTATGCATTTTTATTTTATACCAGTGCAGGCAGGTAGATCTGCTCTAGCTGGAAGTTGAGTAGGAAGGGGGGGTGCTTGGTGGCCGTGAAATTTGAATTGACTTCGGCTTAATGGTTGGTTCCGATTCTCATGCAGATTCTCCAATGAGGATTCTGAAGATAAAAGTAAACCTTTTATAAGATTTCAGAAGTAGTGATGCAATTGAGATCCAAAGAAATAATACAAATTCAGATGCATTATCTAATATGGAGGACTCAGTTGAAAATCATCAGAGCTACCCATCATAACATCCACGAGGCAAGGTGACACAAACCAAGTTCTCACTCCCTATCCAACCATCCACCATCCTAGAAATGCCGAAATAGATAACAAATAGACTCAAAACTCATAAGCATTTCTAAAATTACATTTATTCTGAAGTTTAGGTTTCTTTTGAGATTTCAATAATAATCTTCAACTCATCTGCGCAATTGACACTATTGGTTACAGAGGCCAATTAGATTTATGCTCATATTAACATTATTTAAGCTAGGGTTTAGGGTTTTGACTTTAGCCCCCTATGACTACGAGAGTATGTAGTTCTCAATCAGCATAAGATCAGATGGATAGCATGACATTAAAATTTTAGAATGCTTATTTTGAGGTTGAAAGGAACATAAAACATGCTGAACTGCCCAAACCTTTTTCTAGAATTTCATGAGCCAATCTGGATAACCTATCATTGCATTGATTCATGGATAGTTCAAATCTAAGGCTATCAACTTCCTGGATATATAGATCAACGGCCATCCACCTAGATAACAGTGAGACATCCCTTGTTACCTGAAACAATTAGAGGAGAAGGAAAAAAATGAAGGTCTACTACTCGCTAAGAGTAGAAGAAAAACACAAATTCTACATGAAATTCATAAAGATAAGTACATGCATAGACTGCTAGATACCAGGTAAGATAGAAAGATGGAAAAAGAAACATAAAAGCGAAGGAAAATGATAAGTGTCAATCTAGATATTCTGAGACTAAGGTTCCATAGGGCATTCCAAAAATGAAAGTAATTCGATGTTTACTATAAGCCAGTTTTGAAGCAACCATAAAGAACTAGATAGTGTAGTGAAAGGATATAAGGAGTCTCACCTTGGATGTGACGTTAGGATTTCCATCTCTATCACCCCCCATCCAAGAGCCAAACTTTATTGGGGTGCATGTTAGTGGAAGTGGCTTTCCTGTATGCTGAAAAAATATGACGAAGAAAATAAATAATGAGACTCAGCACGCCAAGGAGCATCATTGTGTATACATTCATAGAGCCTAGAAGCTTCAAAACAAAAATCAGAATCGCACTTTCTTCAGTGCATTGCTAACACGACGTAAGTAATGAGGTACGGCTTTCCAAAGGGACTGCTCCACAATGTTCAAACCTAAAAAAAAAAACAATATTGTTGTTATATAGAAATTTTACTTGAACAAATGGCATGCAATTCTAATAAAATAAAGTTATATACCAGCCCTGGCTTCATCAACAGGAGTAGGTTTATGTCGTCTAAGTTCATCAGTCTGCCATATAGACGTTATTTCTCTCACCTATAAATACCAATGGAAACAGTTATAAGAAAGGAAATTGTTTACTTCACTTGATCACCAATAGTAGAAACACCAACCCCCTTATTCCCTCTTTTTCTCAAAGAGGGTCAGAAAACATTGAATTCGGGAAAATTACCAGATCTTCAATTAGCATTTCTCTATCTTCATTACCAAGATCAGGTCGGTCATTGTATTCTAAAAGATGCTGCAAGGAAAATAGGCTGACATTAATATTAAAAACCACTAAAACAATTTTTGTTCAAGTTAATAATTTTCAGCATAGCCCTTTAATGAACTTACAGCAATTCTTATATGTTTATATTGTAAGGTGCGGCGATTAATTTGGGTGGGATGTGCAGTAAGAACAATCTCAACCTCCTGCAGCAAAAGATTGATGATTATGATCACATAATTAAGAATTAAACAACTTTCTGGCATCATTAGACTTAATTGTGTAATTATGTTACTCCTCATTACTATGAGGAAAAAGAAAATGAGAGGAATGTAGACAATTAATAACTTTTAGTTGAAGTCGCCACAGAAGCTCACAGTAAGATCTGTTTACTCAGGTGAGTTTAACACTTCTCAGAAACACAACGAGAAGTCCAAGCTTCTAATACCTAAGGTTTTCTTTTCTATGTTGTTAGATAGGACACCAAACAAGGCTTTTTCTTTTTTTGATAAATAACTGAAGAAGGGACTGAAGAGAACTATATCTATTTGAAATGATCGAAATCAAATACCTGCTTGCAAACAGTGTTATAAAGGTCATTTGGAGAAATGCCACCCTGAACCAACTGACTGAATATGTCGTCACAAGATTTTGATAGATGTGTAACACTTCGTCCCTTACGAACCCTGCACAAAATAATGACTTTAACCCAAGAAAAAGCCTATTATAAAGTTGTTTTGCACAAAATAATAACTTTTAAAAAAATAAAAGAAGAAATAAAAACAGTAGAACCCTCTAAACGGAAAACTGCAGGGCATGTTACCTGATTGTTTTGCATTTTCTTTATTTCTATAGGGAATAAAAATGCAATGAATGCATATTTGCAAGAAACCATTTAGACATTAACATGGCCAGTTTCCTTTATAGTTTTCCCACCATTGATTCACAGAATAAATGAGGAAGTCAAAAGAAAAACTAGAAAATAGTTCAAGTGCAACAAATTAAGGATCTAAGATTCTATATTCATTAATTCTTAGAAATTAATAACTGAAATGAGCTAATGAGATGTGAACAGTTGATAAGCTACATCTTACTACCTGTGATGGGTCTCGGCAATTCCCATCAAATTGAGGTAATGGCTGAAAGCACGAGCCAGTGTCAAGGCTTCCTCCAACGTCATCTTGGATATCTCTGATGCTAGCTGCTTCTCTAGCAACTCTGCCATATCCTCAATCCCGGACAAGCGCATATTAGAAGCACTCTACAACATGGAAAAACCCAGGGAAATCATTCTCAATAAATCTTTCCCCTTTGTTTGCTTGATGAATCATGTAGGAAAGAAAAAGTAAAAAAATTATAATTATAACATTCATTTGCAAATGCAGGCAGAAAGATATCAGAATTAAACTCTTTTCTTTTTCTAAATTAAGATAGATCACATTAACCGTTGATTCAGTCAATTTGTAGTATAGTATCATAAAAATACAAAAGATAATCTGGAATTTTCCTTTACTTTCTCCACTTCTCATTTGAATATAATCTCTCGATCGGCAACCAAACAGAATCAAACAACAATTCCGAAAGAAGAAAAATAATAAAGGAAAAAGCTATCGAAATTTATTAAAAAAAAATACTAGTCAATAATATTCTTAGGGAAGATAAACTAAATAATTATTTGTCTCAGTGGATTTTTTGTTGGCTTTGAAACCAAACAAAAATCATAAAACGTCAATTTTCGATTGTTTTCCACCATTCTCTAAGGAACCAAACATTAGAAGAATACAGAAAATAATAAACAAGAGAGAGATCTAGAGAAAGATAAACTACATGAGAAAGTCACCAGAAAGATTTTTTTTATATAGAAAAAGAAAAAAGAAAGCAACCATACAAAATAATCATACAGTATTTTGTGTAAAACTTTCAACAACCTTGGTCTCTGAGTAGTTGATAATAATCGGAAACAATAGAGGTGAGAAAGAGGAAGCAAAATTTTAAAAAAAAAAAAATGATGAAAGAAAGGAAAAAGATATAGAGGATGGAACACCTGAGCGAGGAGGCGAGTCCTCTCGAGCTTGTCCATGAATTGGGAACCGGCTTCTCTGAGCAACACATCGTTGAGCAGGTTCCCCAGCAGCTTGCAGTCATCTTCGAAGCTCTGGAATGAGATTTCCTCTGCTATATCATCCGTAGCATCCGTCATTGCTTTGCTTTGTTTTCTACCAAAAAGGAAAAGAGAGAGAGAGAGAGAGAGAGAGAGAGAGAGAGTGAAGAAGCAATAAACAGAGAGAGTGAGAGACGTATGTATGTACGAATAATATATGAATTACGACTGATTAGTGAGTCAGCACTGAGGAAACAAACAAAACATTAACACCTCCGACTCCGTCTAAAAAATTATGGCCAACAAAAAAAAGACTCCGTCTAAAAACTAGTAGTACCGAATATTTCTGTTAATTTGAGGGTCCTGCAAAATTTACCGCATGCGACTCCAAGGATTCCTTGACACGTGGCATCATCTACGGTAATACCGGCTAGTTTTTCTCAGGTCTCTTGGTAGGAACTGAAACCTTGCCCAGCCCCTGCCTCCCAATCCCACCCAGGCGAGGCTTGCCTAGTGGCTAGGACTTAGGCACTTTTCGTATGCGACTCACCTATATTTTATTTTTATTTTTTTTGTTCAAACCTATATTTTATTTTTTTGTTCAAACCTATATTTTATTTTATAGTCCTCACTTTCGATATGTTTTAAATTGAATTGAATATTAAAATCTTAACCATAGTATCCTATTATTATTAGAGTTAGCAAAATTTCACTCTAATACGGGTATTCGACTCCATTATCTGAGATTAAATCTTATCCAACCTGATTCGATCAAAAAATTCGCTCCATCTGAAATTGAAATGATCTAACCCAAATCCTTAATGACCCGAACCCGATCAACCTGAAAGATTAATCCGAAATTATCCAGATCAGGATTAATATATTTAAATGATCCGAATTCGAAAAAAGCTGAACCTGAAAATTGAAGGTTCAAACACAAAATTATCGGACCATATGACCCGAAATCGAAAATAGACCCGAACCAAAATTGATTAAAACCCTAATAAACCGACATTTGAGCGATCCAAACCCAACGCAACCTAAAATTGAAAATTAATCGAACCCTTATAACCCTAAATTTCTTTAACCTGAAACTAAGTTAAACCAAATCCAACCCAACCAGCCCATTTGTATATACATTGGGTTTTACTATCAAAGTAACATAAGAAATTATCCCACACAAAGAAAATACTAACAAAGTAAAACATCAAATTTAAACTCACAGCAAGAGTTACATTTATCAAGTAAAATATTAATTATAAGTCAAATAAAATAATTGCATGTTAGGGAATTAATAACTTTTAATCATAATACATTTTTATAAACTATCAAATAGTAAGATGTCAATCGTAATAAGTTAATAACTTTTTAAATTAAAATGGTAAAAATACAATAATTATAAAATATTTAATTTAATTAAATGAAAATAGAGTTTTTAGTAGAATAAAACTGTATATTAAAAAATTTAATATATCCAAATTTTTATTGAAAAATAGTAAAATGATAAAAATAAAGTAATTATAAAGATATTATTAGATTTAATTAAATAAAAATAGAGTTTTTAGTAGAATAAAACTATAAGAGTGTGTTTGGATGAGGATATTCAAGAGGGATTTCTTTTTTATAGGATTTTTTAAAATATAAATTTAAAAATTTTGGTTTGGCAACATTATAATTGGGTTTTTAAAAATTTTGGGAAATTGTAAAGAGATTTTTAAGGGAGAGGATCCTCTCCACTACTAAAAAAACAGTGGAGAGGTCCACTGATTTTAAAGCCACATCTAACGGCTTATTAAATGCCACGTCGCCCACATTTAATTAAAAAAAAAACATAATGTTCCGTCAAATATTATCATTTTCCCACCATTTCTCTTCTTTTTTATTTTTTTACTTCTCTTCTTCAAAAGCGGATTTTTCCTGAAACTTGAGTTTAGGCATATTGGAGTCTATCTTGGATTATGAAGTGGAGGAAATGCTGGTGAAAAAGGAGTTGGACAATTTCACTTGTTATTTCCCACATATGATGATTTCCAAGAAAAGATTGGAATTTTGATTTATAAACTGCAATTTATAATAGCCGAGAAGGCAAAGTAAAAACCTCCTGTAACAAGAATGTTGCATTTTTCTTTTCAAGGCCAGATCTGGTGAGTGACAAATTTGGAGTAAAGACCCATAGAGAATATTGAAAGATATAGATATAAAATTAATAAATTATTACATATTCGATTTTGGATATGAGGGTGTATTCAAGCTTGATCATGGTGGGATTGGGAATGAGAAGGGATAAAACAAGCAACCAATTGAGTTAAACTATTGCAAGGAGGAGTAGGAATTCCGAATTGGTGTTCATACAAAAATTACCTGGGCATAGCAGAACAGAAGAGAGCAAAGGTTTGTAAGGGTAATTGGGAAACGATGGTTAACGGCGTCAAAGCACAAAACGCTCAATGTTGAATGAATAAGAAAGTGATGGACTTGACATTTTATAGGCCGTTAGATTTAGGATTTAAGATAAATGGACTTCTCCACTGATTTTTAGCAGTGGAGAGGATTCTCTCCCATTTTTAAAGGCCCCAAAACCTTACCTCAGAATCCTTGTAAGATGGTGACTTTTTTTTTGTGCAAACATGAATGATAAAGACTAGTTAGATCAAGCTCGGCTCGTTTAATAAATGAACACTAAATTTTTGTTCAAACTCGTTTGTTAACTAAATAAACGAACATAAACGAGGTTTAATCGAGCCCGTTCACGAGCTGTTCATTGAACACGTTGTTCATTTGCAGCCCTAGTTAGATGGTGTCTTTTTTAAAATCTTCTTCTTTTTACCTTAACCACCATATTAATTAACTTTCCTTTTTTTATAAGATTTTTATATTTTTTTTAAATTAAATGATAAAAATGTATTTTTAAAAGATGTGTTTTCACTTATAAATTTTATTAAAAATATATATATACATTATTACAAATCCAATGATATCCATATTCCATATTTTTATTCTTCTAATAATATTTTTTATAATTAAATATATTATTTTATTAAAAAATTCTGAATACCTAACAATCTCCTCCTAAAAATCTTCATCTAAACTAAGATTTTTAAAAGCTATCATTTCAAAATTCTTTCTTTTTAAAAATCTTTGAATTTTAAGAATTGCTCATCCAAACACACTCTAATAGTTAAGCAATGATATTTAAGAAATATATTCGAAAATAAGGGTATAATGGACGATTCAAAAGTTTTATAAGAGGTCGTACTTTTTATATAGTATAGATATAAATAGATAGATAGATATAATTCTATATATGGAATATATAAAGCAAGTACTAGAGAGTATATTATATATAATAATAATAATAATAATAATAATAAT